>JAPKLY010000507.1:283275-307194 GCA_026898435.1 Prunella vulgaris | reverse complement strand
GAACAATAGATAATAAATACCCGAAGAATTCTATAGTAATACCCAAACAATATATAATAAATACCCAAAAAATTCTTTAGTAATACCCGAAGAATAGATAATAAATACCCAAAGAATTCTTTAGTAATACCCAAAGAATAGATAATAAATACCCAAAGAATTATTTAGTAATACCCGAACAATAGATAATAAATACCCGAAGAATTCTATAGTAATACCCAAACAATAGATAATAAATACCCGAAGAATTCTTTAGAAATACCCGAACAATAGATAATAAATACCCAAAGAATATTTTAGCAATACCCATATAATTTAAGTGCAGTTTTCCTTGGAGGGATGGATTTCCATGGCCTGTAATCAATTAACTCTTTTGGCTTCTTCAAGAGAAATGTATGCATCTATTCATGTCCTATAATACATTCAGAAACCGTTGAATTGATTTTTAATTGTTTTCAAGTATGGGATCGATGGAGTAGACTCTGTTAGGCACAATATTATTTCAATTTAGATACATTAATTTCAAACATAGAGATAAAATTCATATGTATTTTTAATAGTTAGTATTTCATGTGTATGCTTAATATATAGTTAGTATTTTGATAATTCTGCTTGCATTTTGCTCTATTGTTTCGAATTAATTGCAGGAGTCGATTTTGATATTGTCTGGTGCTTCATATTTTAGGTTGGAATTTTGTGTATAATATTATCAGGCGCAGTGCAGCTTATTATTTATCCAGAGCATAGAAATAATAGTCATGAATAACCTTTCATATATATGGTAATGTGGGATTTATTTAGGTGCAAGCTAATTAGCTGTTATATATATATATATGAATTTTAGTTGCTGAGGTTATAATTATAAAATTTATTCTGACATTGTTATGCATTTTTCACATATTTAGTAGTTGAAATTAGTATCAATTTCGCTTATAGCTAGGCAAATTGTTAAAATTATTCTGACAGTGAACAGCGGATGGCGATGGCTTCGTGCGACTTCCCCAAGAACAAATTATGATACCTCAAGAACAAATTATGATACCCCAAGAACAATTCACAATACCCTAATAACAACTATATACAAAAATTTGGGGCATTGCAAAACTTTGTTCTTTGGGTATTAAATTGTTGTTCTTGGGGTATAGCTATGTTGTTATTCGGGTATTCCATATTTTCTATTGGGGTATCAATGGCATGATGAGATTATAAGATGTTATATTGATCAAAATTCTTTGAATATACATGCAGAAACTGGTGAGGAAATCCCCACACTCCTTCAATATAAATTAAAAAATGGAATGGGAGGGATGATCTTTCAGCGCTGGAGTGGGGTGGAACACAAGAAAAATATATCTCCATTTTTCATACCTTACTCAATTGCCAATATGGGGTCAGCATTATTGGCTATACAAACTGGATTGATTAATTAATGGGACCAAATTACAACTGCTTGTGCGATGGCTGCGCGTCGGGGTTCCCAGTTGCAGCGGCGCGATTTTGGTGGTGCTGTGCCTGCGATGACTTTTGATTTATTGGGCGGAAGTTGTGGTGGAAGGAAAATTTACTTGGAAATAGTCAAAATTAAAGGGTGCATACCATGCACCCCTGTGCACAGCAGAAACACTCAATATATATATATATATATATATATACAAAACTGCACATATAAGGGAATAATTTTTTTAAGAATCGTATCTTAGGAAATTGGAAAAATGAGGATTGTAATTTTCCAAGCTAATACTTTAACGACATTAACTCTTAAAACTTGTGAATTGAGATCAAATCAAACCAAATCGGGCTAATCGGCACAACTTTGGATGATTTCAAAAAAATAGAAATTCGGGTTGATTGGCCTGAACTTACCTAAATTTGGCCCATTTGAGTTGATTTGTCCTAAATTTGCAATTTTTAAAAGTTATAAACTGTAAATTGCTAACTTGAAAAGTTATAGTCCTTATTTTGCCACCCCAAATAGTAATGTCCTGATTTTCCCAACCCCTCAACTTATAGTCCTTGGAAAAAATTATTCCCACTTATATAGCTAATTTATGCACCCCTCCGTCCCATAACAAGTTGTAATCAGTTGTGTAGATTAGGTATAGAATAGGATTTGACTAAGTGGGAACCTTAGAAGAAGACTATGAAGACGGAAAGCTACAAGAAGAAGATCATAAGAGCCCACTTAAGAGATTAGAAGAGTACTCTAGAAGACTTAGAAGAATTCCATATCAGAAGATCAAAAGAGGAAATCAGAAGACCTTATCTAAAGATCCATTTTGAAGATCAGAAGGGCTCAAAACTTTGAAGACCTCAAGATTATGTTAAAATTAATTTATTCAGAAGAGATCATGATCAGGAAAGTTGTATTGGAATGTTGGACCAGATCAGAAGAGGTCACTCCAGAACACCTGATCAAGACCATAAGACTAAGGAATGACAAAAACCAGTTTAGATGACTTCGGAGAAGTCATCTGAACATATTCCAGTAGACTTGAAGTATTGTACCAGCTGAAGGATTATTTTTCAAAGAGCAGCTGAAGGATTATTTTTCAAAGAGCAGCTGAGGAGGATTAAGTCTGCTCATGCTCCTAGATCTTTCAGATGCTTTGTGAAGTTAGTTTTGGTGATTCACACGTATAAAGAGATCATGGAAATGCTGACTTACGATTGGAGAAATTCAAGGAAGTCATATCTACCTCAAAAAGAAAATGAAGCAATCCAATCAAGTCAAAGAATCCATTAATCTTCATGATTGATTGATTATGGATTTATACGAATTCATATCCAGCCTTTCAACGGCTAGTTTGAAACCTATAAATAGGAGAGTGAAGGTCAGATTTCATAACAAGTGATCACGTGCATAATCAAGCAGAACTCCTGTTGAAATTCCTTCACAATCACAAGAATATTTATTCTGTTAAGACTTTGTAGAAGTCAAGTGAGCTAGTCATCTGATCTGTACATAGACTGAGCATCTTTATAACTTGAGAGTAGGATTCTCACTATTTGTAAGTGAGTAAGAAAGGAAGTGAGTAGATAGCCCTTTCCACCAAGTTGGTTGGAATAGAGGGGATGTAGGCATGGATGCAAATGGCGGCCGCCAAGGCCAAGTCAGCGGAAAAAGGCGGACATGGCATTTGGCGGTGCCAAGAGATAGGCGAAATTCGGCGGATTCGGCGGAATTAGGTAGATTTCAAAAAAAAATTAATAAGTTAAATATTGTTTAAACTAATTAGTAATTAAAGATGAAGAGTTGAACAACAATCGTCTTAGATGTTCCTCTTAGTTGAACTACTTGACAATTTATTCGTACGATATATTTTGTTATTTTTTTATTTTGTTTAAAAGTTGAACAATGTCATTTTATGATAATTTTTAGCGTTTTATGAACTTGTTGTATTTTGTGAAAAATGCGTTTGAGTATTATTATGCTTTAAGTTTATAATTTATTGTAAAACGTACATTTTTATTAATATATGTTTAGAAAATATTAATATAAAGTAGAAATTTTTTTTAAATAATTATAAATATATTAAAAAAACTTTGGCACCGCCTAGGCGCCGTCTAGGCACCGCTTAGGCAGTCTTAGCGCTTGGTGGCACTCGACCGCCCGCCGACCGCCAAGCGTCATTTACACCCTTGGATGTAGGACATTGTCTGAACCACTATAACTCTTTATGTCTCATGTTGCTTTCCTTTATCTGTTTATATCTGCATCACCTGTTTTTAAAATTGCTTTATAAAAAGGTCTCTAGTGAAAATCTTTCTGCATATTAACATTAATCACGCTGCTCACTTAACTGGTCTTGATCAGTTTGTTTTGAAAAATCAGAAGCCCTCAAGTTTTTTGGCCTGTTTTTCAAACTTAGCCTATTTTTCTAAGAAATTGTTTTAAAGGTACACAAGTCTATTCAAACCCTCCCCCTCCCCCCTCCCCCCTTCTAGACTTGTGAAACTCTTTTCAACAGTGTTCAAGAGACCAACAACAAGTAACCTTTGATTCATGAAAAATGCATGCGTAGCGAAGGGCGGCCACCATTGTGACCGAGATAAAATCCCTATTTATTCTCCCTCGAGTTGTGAAATTAATGGTGAGTTGTTGTCCGTAGCCGATTTGAGAATTCGAAGAAGGCGAAACAATCTGTGGATGCACACGTGCCAATCAAGGATCCAAATAGTAAGGAGAGGTTTCCACTATCAAATTCGTGGGAAAGAACACCCTGGCGAAATTGTAATAAGCATTCAATTTGCTACCGCTAACAAGGATCCGACCATCATGGAGCAGAATTTCGGTCAAGTGGTACATCCGGGGTACTAAACTCGAGTTTTGCAACTCAAATCTTAGCCCGATTAGGTTATTGGGTCAATAGATGATCGGTGTTAATACTGGATCCCGACCCAAATCCCAACCGATCGTACCCGCTGCGGCTCCATTATCAATCAAGACATTCCTCTTTGGTAGCAACATCATCATATCACCCATGACTCGAGCCAAAGGCATGGTCACTATGACCCCCTAAGGATTAGGGTTGTTATTCGGGTCCTCTCGGGGGAATTAAGTGCCCTGACAAAATTCCCTCTACTTGCGCTAGCAAATGATCCTCTTGGTGCCCCTTCACACACACAAACTTCGGTTGGCATATTCCCTTGCAAGAAAGCAGAACCACAGAACTCGAACTTGGATAACTCCTCGGGTCCCCACCCAAAATGGCCAAATAGGTTTCGACCACCCTTCTGTTTACATAATCGAACAAGATAACTCAATTATTCGCGAAAATAAATAAATTACCGTCCACATTCAAGAAAGTGAATGGTACATATTGTTTTCAATCCTCGAGTCATTGGTCTGTGAAAGAAAGAGCATATTGAATGTTTGGTCTGCCCAGCCCGTTTGGGGTACAATTCATAACTGAACTGACCCTTTCCACCGACAGTAATCTGCCTCTCAACTGTTAGTATCTGATTCGTGGTGTACCATCTTCGCTACGAGAGGGCACCACTAGATTCTTGCCAATCACCATTGGATTCATATACCCTAATGTTACAATTGCCATCGTTGAATCCCTCCGCTGCATTAAAAAGCCATCGGGCATGGCAGCCCTGGAAGTGCACCACACGTTCGGGAGCACGTTGAGGGGGCAGATGGAGTTGGAAGGGACATCGTATTCAACAGAATGCAGTCTATGTTGAGTGTAAGATCATTGGGGTTGTTCACGGATAAGATGGTACGCCACCATTCAGATTCTACCAGATCGAAGGTAAATCACTGTATGTGGACGGGGGCAGTTCAATTATGAATTTTATCCTAAACATACAATTTGCCCTTCCTTTGACAGACCAAAAACCTTGGGATAACCGAGCTATCTTGTTCAATTACGTGAATGCAAGGGTGGTGAGAACCTACCCGGCCATTCCGGGTGGGGACCGGATGAGTTATCCAAGTTCGGGTTCTGTGATTTTGCTTCCGTTGCAAGGGGCCAGTCCAAATATCACAGCCAAAGTTTTCGTATGTGGAGGGGGAACGAGAGTTTAAATCACAAGTTATCTTACAACTATCTGGCAGTATAGATTTCGTATCATAATTAATTTTTTATCAGATTTAGTCTCAATTTTTCTTATAGAGTTCAACTTTGGTCCCAACTCGACTGTAAAATGTGATATGATCTCATTTTGAAGACCAAAATTGGTGATGTCCTGCAAATATGCTGATGTGACGTCCATGTATACTAATTATATTTTTTTTATTTTCTTTTGAGATTTTTAATATACATGTTGTATAATAAAATTGTAAAAAAGAAAAGGAAAAATCAAATATAATTAGCACACTTGTACTCCACATTGACACCTTTGCTGAAAAATCATCAATTTTGGACTTCAAAATGAGATCGTATCACATTTTTCCATTGATTTTGGGACTAACATTGGAACATGTCAAAAATATTAGGACTAAATTTGATTAAAAAAAAAAAAAATTATCAATTTTATCCAAAAGTAATGAAATAATTTGTGATTCAAACTCAAGGACATCAAGAGGGTCCTTTGCTAGCACAAATACGGGAAATTTTGTCGGGGCACTTAATTCCTGCCGAAAGATCCGAATAACCAGCCTGGAAGGTCATGGAGACCATGCCTTTTCTACCTAATGGGAATGTCTTAATTGTTAATGAAGCTGCTGCAGGAATGGCCGGTTGGGAGTTGGGTAGGAACTCCGTACTAACACGGTCATCTGCTGACCCAATAATCAAATCGGGCTAAGATTCGAGTTGCAAAACTCGAGCTCTGTACTCACTTGACCGCAATTCGATTTGACAATGGAAGCCTTTCTTTGGAATATTTGGGACCCCAATTCTGCTCCATGATGGTCGGATTCTTGTTAGAGGTAGTAACCTGCATGCTTTTGACAATGGAAGCCTATTCTCCTGACTATTTGGATGCTCAGAGTCCTAATACTCCCCCTCACTCAAGAGAGGCATTGAATCAATTCATTGATTTAATTTTCCGAACATACCCCTGACCCATGGGCTGAACTCTCATTGTTGTCATCAAGCTTCTCCCCCTGATTTTGGATGATTAATGTCATGAAGTTAGAGGTATTAATGTAGATTCATTTAGGAGAGAAGTTTACGACTATGGCTGAAGAAAAAGAAGAGAATTGGAAAGACACCCTCGTTACAACAGACAACATCGGCCTTTTGACTCCTCTTCCCTTCATATGAACTATATGTTGACAACCCAAGGCCTATAGGACCGTAATGCTCAGGCTTAATGAATGACTGCAGGGGATTCATAAGAGAACGTACATTGGCTGGTCTCTCCTTCATTCCTCATTTCCTTGAGCTCGATGCTAGGAGTTGGGAAACTACCTGTTGAAACCTTTGGCTACCTCAACCAATGGACAACTAAAAGGCCAATTTCTCGTACGGATTGCTACTCATGGACAGAGAGACGATTAACCCCACCCCACTCCCCTGGCACATTTTTAGTGGATCTGATTGGCTTCCCTCCTTTCTTTCTTGGCTTTCAGGGGACTAATCCTTAAACTAAAGGCCAGACACGCTATTCCATTCCAAACAAAGGAATGATAAGGGGAGACTCATTCCCTTTCTCTACTACTAGCTCAGTGTTCTGAGAAACAGCTTTTCTTTCGGTTCTACTCCATTCAATAATGAAATGGAAGCAGCCGCTACAGGTATGGGTTTAAAGAAGGAAGACTGTCTGAGATTCTTGTTTCATTGTTGCGGAATGGGGAGAGGGTGATCAAGCGCCTGAAGCGGAAGCCAGCTGTCATACTTATACTGAAACTAAGCACAAACTAGAATTTCCTTTTTCTGTGTTCCGAGGGGCTGTGTCCAGTTATTCCCCCTATGAAGCTATCAAGTATTGTCTACATTTTCCCAGAAGTAATTGACATCCTACTTTTACCTAACAATCAGTGTCCTTTAAACACAACCTTCTAAATTAGAAGCCAAAAAAAAAAACATTTTTCCTCCAAGATGTGACATTAAACCAAACAGTCCAATCAAACTGATAACAGAACAATCCACCAAATTGAACAACAAAATGCAGTGAGTGTAAGAACAAAATGATCTGTCTACTATCAAATTTTGATACATATATTATCTTTCCCCCCATACATTTGTTGGTGAACTAGTGCATATTTCAACCCTGCAGCAACTGAAACTGCTATTCTAGTTTTCCTTTCTTATTTTATTATTCTCTGTTTGTTTAAAAGTATGAGTTCGGTTTCACAGAGGTAAATATGGTAGTACGTACATGTCACCGGGGCTTTGATTTGACTGAACTGGAAACACCCCCTGTTAGCAACCATCTGCTACCCTTAACAAGTTCTTCCTTAACCATGAAAAGAACAGCCGCTGCAAGAACACTTTGAACGATTTTAGTGCCCATCCCCCTGTAAAAACCATTGAAACCTTCGTAGTGTATCATCTTCAGTATAGCATCCAAGGTGCCTGTACATTGTCAATTTGCAACCTCAGAGTCTATCTTGGGAGGAATGCAGGCATGACCATAATGTTAGATTCTACATACCACAGATCTTTAGGGGGTGCATGATTTAAATTCTTCAATAGGAATGGCAATAAAACAGTTCACCAAGAAAAGAAAAAAGAGCAGTTTTTCCCTCTATGGAGGAAGAGTTGTTTCAGCGGTGATGACATTGTTAGTTTTATGCTCTAATTTTGGAATAGAAAGAAGAGAAAAATGATTGTTGGATACTAAAATTGGTTAAAAATGATTACCAAAGGTGAGATAGTTAATAAATAATGGATAATGATTACCCCTATTTGAAGTATAATGAAGGTGATTCGATCACTTTTTATTCTAAATAACCACCACAATTGATCCATGTTCGCTCTCATTACCATTCACATTGAGGAATTTTAAACCAAGCGCCCTCAAAGGTTTTTATTGACAATACATGGATTAAAATGTATTCGTGTTTGGCTACACTAACTGATTACAATAGTCTGTAAATTGTATGTTAGTTGATGGGGTTCTAGGATACAAGTAACTATGCCCTACAAACACTTAAAAATTTTAGGGTAAAGTTTTTTTTAGTCCTACAAGTGCGCATTTCTCCCGAATTGAATTTCATCTTATTAACTCTTAAACTTCAATTTTTAGTACTTTAATTTTATTGAGAGTATACAGCAAGCAGGCAACCGTTTTTAGTTGACGTGACGTTTTCTTACAATTTATGTATATTTCGGGTAGTGACGCACGGGATATTGCTAAAGGTGGCTAAGCTGCCCCTGCTTGGGGATCGTAATCGATAAGTAAGATGGCAGATAATAGGGATGACTTTGAGGTTTTAAATTTCGAATTTCATCTTGTTATGTTTCAAAACCAGTTAATAACCATTGTAGCCGATCAAAGGACGAGATAGTTGAACTTAAAAAGTTAATGGGACGAAATTCAACTCTGGAAAGTAATGTGTTTTGAAAGCACAAGTGGACAGATTTACAAGACTAGAAAAACTTTTCCCAAAATATTATTAGTCAGTCCAAAATTGAACAGAAATACTGACCTTTGTATTGATGCCTTTTGTCTCCAGTAATTTGTTTTGCTTGAAGTCTCGCCTGCAATAGACAGAAACTAATCAACTATTCCAAGAAAGCAGCTAGCAAAAATATGAGATCACTAACATCTGTTTCAATTAATATGTCAAGTTGTCAATTATTTGCAACACAAATATTCATGCTTCAAAATAATTGCTAAAACAAATAAATATGTTACGTCAACTTTCTGTGACCAATAAATAATTTTTTACCTTGACAACCAAAAGGGGATATGTCACAACAGTAGCTCCAAGTTTTGCCAAAGCTCCTAGAAAAAATATCTAGCCATAGTACCACGGAGAGTTTAGAATCTGATAGCAGGCAACAATATTAGATAATCTGTGAAGTCGAATATTACCTCCAAGGCAGTTACATCACTGTTGCCCTTACTGCTTGAAAGACGTTGCTTCTTCAGCTTCTTCAAGAAGGTCTCATAAAGCATAAATTGTATTGACGGATTGCTCACCTGTGGAAACATGGAGGAACATCAATAGATAATCAGCAGCTTTACCTAGAGTTATTTTGCACATACCATGATAAGTGTGGGGAAAACACCTCTCCAAAATCCAAGGAATCCTGCCTCGTCATAAACTTCTTGAATCTGCAGGTAAGAATGTATTCTAGTCATAAAACAGAAGAGAAACAGAAGAGAAAATTTGTGTTTGTGTGTGCAAGGACCTAATTTATGTCGAATTAAAGTGGCAGTAAATCTCATTTACTTGTTAAAAAGAATATTAAGGGAAATGGTTCAAATTGGATCCTAAACTATGACTCCGGAATTGGCCCTCCCATTAAAATGAAACCTAACAACATTAACTTTGTTGCAGATTTGGAATACAGAGCACCAATTTTTTTTTAAAAATTAAAAACTAAAAAGCAAACCAAACAAAATTGAAGAACGCTCAGATGTGCAGCACACTACAGGTAATGATTTCATAGAGTTGGTTTCGAATGTTTTGTGATCTCTCTAGTATTTATCGCACACAAGGTTGAAATCTTCATTATTTGGCTTTGAGGAACCTCAATCAAGCTTCAGAGTTCTGAAGGATTTGAAAAGTTCTAAGATTTTGGATTCACATTTTTGGCTACTAAAAAATTGAAGTGCAGTAGATAAGGGACATTATTTATCTGATTTGCAATTTGCAAATATGGTTTGCTCATGGAGCTAACGTCTTTGTTTCCATTTTGACGGAAGGGATAAGATGTGCCACTCATATAGTTCAGCAGCCTATTTGTTCGATGTGAGAGGAGGAACTCAATTGGTCAAAGAGTAAGGTCTGAAGTGCAGTAGATAAGGGACATTATTTATCTGGTTTGCAATTTGCAAATATGGTTTGCTCATGGAGCTAACGTCTTTGTTTCCATTTTGACGGAAGGGATAAGATGTGCCACTCATATAGTTCAGGTGCCTATTTGTTCGATGTGAGAGGAGGAACTCAATTGGTCAAAGAGTAAGGAGGAGCTTGGTTCATAATTCTTTAATGGTAATGGAAATAAATATAGGGCAATTATGATAATTAATAAGAATAAAAGATCAATTCCCCTACATCATATTCGAACAAGGTAATGAAACTCAAAATAAGTTAATCATTGATCAAAAAAAAAAAGTTAATCATTACCTTATTTTGATTAACTACCCCCTCCCATATAATCATTTCTCCTTCATTCCACTATTCCTCAAGCAACAAACATTTTTTGTCTCAAAGTACTCTGTAATAAACTAACAATGTACATCCATTTTCATTGTAATTCAATACGATGATCCTTGTTACATTTCCTATTGTAGAATTTGAAACAAGCGCCCCCTAAGTTTGCGGGGTAATAGTATAGGGTCAATCAGTACAAGTTCACATATTATAAGGAAGGTAGTCTCATTTTTGTCAAATGTGTTGCCAGCTAATTAAATTATTGGTAGATCACCAATCACAAGTTCACAGTAAGGGTCAAGAAACATAGACAAACAAATAAACATAATCTACCTATTTGGGTTAAAGATATTCATTTACAACCCAGAGTACATAATTGGTTAAACAGTACTGAATTTTTAAGCAACTACAAATTTCTTTTGAGGTTAGTATGTTGGCAAAATTTTGTGCGATCAAATGTAAATAGACGGGTAAAAATGATTCAAACCACTCAATGAAAATAAAAAGAAATCTACTTTACATCAGAAATTTCATTTTTATATATAGGCAAGATGTCAAATTGAATATGTAAAAAAATCTTTCACTTGATATATTATCAGTTAAAACTGACTATAGACAAAAAAGATATTAAATTTGGATTTTGATGGAAAAAGATTTTCTAAAAAAATTGAAATTCCTGACGCGTGTAAACTGCTCTGCTAGTGCCTGAACACCTTTTATCTTTCAAAAAAAAAGTTCAAAATTTCCAATTTCAGCAATGTGGTTTAAGTGGGAAAATTGGGACTTTCCACTTTAGTGACTATCCTACTTAAACTTTCATGTGTATAATATATATATATGAATTTTAAACTGGCTTATGTGTTAATCAAACCCAGCTGTTCATTTTGCAGCATAAATGTAACAATTGAAGACATTTTTTAAAGTAGTTTAAGAATGAGTAGCATTAGGGAAAAACTCATACATGAGTCAAATCACTAATTCAAAACACTGTACATACCGCATCTGTAGTACCAAAGGGAGGAGGTGCCACTGCAGCAATAATTACATCCTCCAAAGGGAGAGAACTTGTACGATTTGGTTGGCCTTTCTTTATGTGAGTCTGCAAGATAATTACCAAGATAAGCTGAAGATCCATGTTTTACAAGGTTTTCACTACAGTTAGTTCTCAGCAACTCGTTATAGATCAATTCAAGATTAAAATTTATTATCTGACAGTTCATAAAGAATCCATTACCTTCTCAATGTCAGAGCCACATGCCCCACTATGGCATGCACATTCAACCCCACCCCCACCCCCCCACCCAAAAAAACAAAAATCAACTTTTTACTAATTATTTATTAAGAAATATTATATACTCCCTCTGTTCAAGAACTACTTTCATACTAGGAGATAACACATTTTTGCGAGTGTGGAAAAATTGACTTTTGTGATTTCCTTTCAGGAGTGCAAAAGTAGTGGTGGGACGTCCAAATAAGGAAAATGCGAAATTAATTCCAGGACGGAGAGAGTATTATTTAGGTAAAATGAATTTGTGTCCCTTAATTTTTTTCTTGGTTTGCCGTTTGCAAATGTATTACATTTCCATTGTACACTGAGAAAGAAGTTTAATAATGTTGATAATGAATTGATTTCAACTGTGATAGTATGTTTCTTTACAATTAAGAATTACTTTTTTGTGGCAGCCTGTACTCTGTATTTATTTCTTCACCCATCCCAAACCCTACCACCCTCTCGCAACCGGAATCTGTCCTGTTTCCACCCCAAACTTTCTACTGATCTCCAAGGCAATACATAATGCATTATCTACACAGTTCGGTTTCTCCAGTATTACCAGCATAAACTCCTAATGAAGGTTCTAAGTTGGGAAGCCAAAATAGATTCTATGGGATGGTTTGGTGTTTTGGAAGCTGGTTTTCGTCAAATGGAAAATATGCAGCAACCAGTAAGAAAGCTATGAGTTTCTATTAAAGAGTTACACAAAGGGGCAGGATGTATCGTGACCTGCATGCGAGTCACCACCACCCAGATAGGATTTGTCAGCAGCACATTCACACACCTATCGAAAAGGAAAAGCTGTAAACATCATTGGTTGCCTTCTGCAATAGATTCTACTCCAAGATAGAACAGGAACAGAAAATTGTAAGATGATGATCTATTTCTTACACTAGACATCCAAAAAAGTAAACAAGTAAGTACATAAAGGGGTAGCTTCTGGAAAAAAAAATACATGTTATGACTTGTGCAAATTAAAACATGGGAAAGGAGAAGAATGTTCAGTCACATATCAGCAGATTTAAGCATTCAAACAACTCAATAGCTTTGACTGGACTAATAGCATACATTTTTGTTGATCCTCATGAAAAATATCACAAAAAGAGATTGCCAATATCATTACTTAGTTACTATTGGAAACATTATCACGTATGTTTAATAAGTTAGTGAAATCCTTATCAGCACCAATTTCCAAGAAACTATCACCTTAACTTGGCTAGCATATAGTGCCAGAACTCTTCTTTTTATATCTATGCATTCATAAGTTCCTAATATTAACTCCTTTGGCAACTAAACAGAAACTTGAGCAACTAGGCATAGGGTCAAATTAATGACAAGAGAAACCTTAACGAAATTTGAATTTTTTGACGTACTTTGAACGTGATACTTGACATGGGCTTGCTATACCAAGTCTTGAAAATACTCGAAAAAGAATAGCCCTTGTTCTAAAAACTTTACACACAAGAAAAGAGCACATGGCACAATAAGACTGTCTAAGGTCATACAATAATATCAAATGTTCTATTGGAAGTACACCATTTGACTTAGAAATAAATGATAAGAGTTTTATCAAAAGATAACAAACAGCATATTTTTGTATCTGGCTATCTGCTTAATAAGTTTTTCTTGTGTCCCTAAAATTTTAACCAATATTTCAATTGCCAATGTGAACATAAAACTTGTTTTGTGCTAAAAACCAAATCAAGAGGGGAAAAGCAAAAGGAGTAATAGCTCCTTACGAATACTAACTAATATTAATAAGCAAGAGAATAATTGTGTACCAAATGCTGATTAATGTTGCAGTCTTATTACCCAGATAAAGCAGCAACTACAAGGGATGAGAGCATTCCAACTGATCCATCACCATTTCCCTTCTTCTGCCGTTCAAGGGCAGTAGCTTCAGCCTTGTTCCTGAATATTTGATAGAAATAATAGTAAACACCCTGTAAAATAGAAGTTGTAATTACATAAGAACCAGACATCTTGATTGCAAATATGTACATAGTTATCAAAGGCATCCACTAAGAGAGAGATGAAAAGATACTGCCTATTTCTTCTCATTAATACTCCCTCCATCCCACAAAGTAGGCTTACAGGTTTTTTCACATGGAAGTTATTAGAAAAGTTTAAATAAAAATTGTTTTCCCATTTCGCCCTTTTGATTACTAATTTCCCAAGACAACTACTAGTAGCAAGATACATTAAATAGGGAGAAAGATGAAAGTGCAAATTTAATGATATTTTAAATATAGTAAGAAGCCTATCTTTGTAGGATGGATGAAAATGGAAAGTAAGTCTATCTTTGTGGGATAGAGTGAGTACAATTTTCAGCTCAACCTGTGTAGTATGGCCCAAGACTAGAAAAGTTGTATACTTGGCCCAAAAAAGGGTACCGATATGAATACCAGTGGGTAAACAATCATAACTTGTGTATATTTTATTTAATCAAATAAAAAGTGTATGAATCCAAAATTAACAATAAAATTAAAATGAGAGCATAAAGAAAAGTGAACCTAAAGTAGGACCATGCATGGTATTCAAAAAAAAGGACCTAAAGGGGGACCAGGTGAAAAAGAATAAAAGAAATAAGAGTTCTACACCTCAGCTGTATAAACTTGATGAATGTAATGGTGTATATGAGACTCAATACAGATTATGTAAATGTTGTTGTTCTTGTTGTCAAGCCATTAATTGTCCAATCAAGGGAAAGACCAACGCAATTCAGCCAACACTGAGATATCTATCAAGATATCTTTTTTTATGACTCGGTATCTGGCCAACTGGCCCAAAGACCGACTAATCCGAGGGACCCACAACCCAACATATACAAGCGAAAGAACTCATTTCAAGTCAGAGCAAAACTCTGTATAGACTGGTCCATCTTAGGAATTGATCGTACCTTGTGGTTTTCAAACCTGAGACCTAGAGATAAAGCATACCCCTACCTCAAACCCTCACCACTAGGCCAACCCCGAGGGTCATCACCAAGATATCTATTAGATACACATTATATACTGGTTAATATGTATAACTAGAAAATGATCCCGTGTTTGTAACAACTATATTCCACTTTCCACTAGATTAGCAAATTTTAATGAATCAACTAAGGTTTGTAAACAGTTGCTATGGTTGAAGATGTATATGGAAAAGCTTAGTTTCAGTGTCTCAAGAAAAAGAGAGAAACTTTTCTCTGAGAACCAAGCGCTATCCATCTCCTTAAGAATTCTATTTTCCAGTAATCACAAAAGCATATTGATGTGAGGTCCAATTAGAAGAAGAGAAATGTTCTTTTTTTTTTATTACTCAGAAGAGAAATATTGATAGTATAGAGTTTACTTTGATAAGATTCGTACCCAATGTTCCAAAAGGATGGCTGCAGCTAAAAGTAGGGTGTGGAAAAAACTAAAAACCGAATTTTCGAACCAGACTGATATTTATAGGTTAAAACTATTTTGGTTAATTCAGTTAAAAAATTGGCTCGTTATAATGTTTATTTACCAAAATTTATTCAGTTTGGTTCAGTTTTTATCATGTAAAAACCAAATGCACTGAAATAACCAATTTATTGAAAAACATTGCATACTGCTATGAGCCACACATATTGGCTCTTGAAGGCCCACAAGGGCACACCCTAAAAACTGTGCCCCACAAAACACAAAAAAAGTGCATAACCTGTAGCCTCGAGCTTTTAGGCACACCCTTTAACAACTATGGGTATTTAATAAAGAGATACTGTTTCTCCAAAATTCAATCTAAAAAAACATGATTTTAAAGATAAAACTGTTTCCAGCTAATCTTTACGTGTTAGGATACTCTGATCATTTTTATTCTTTCTTAGGAGTAGGAAACTGGATGGATAATTGCATCAGTAAGATAATATTAATTATACTAAAAATTAGCTTGTTCTAGACAAGAATTATTTTATTCCATACTCACGAATATGATTTAGTCAAAGCCAAAAACCAAAAATTATAACTTGCAGAGAGTTTGTCCAGCCATCCCATTGGCACACATTACTATGCAAGGGACCACATGCACCATCCATACATAAATTTACCCTTCTGCTAAGCCTAAAATACATCCCTTTATTGCCTATATATCTCACTTTAATTCTGCATCCTAGGGTCGGTAAATAGGAAAACTATTTATGATCCATTTTATCACTTCCAATAATTTCCCGATTCAAATTTCATAGTAGGATGATGATATATGGACTCCACAATTTTACTAATCAACATTAATTCCTTTTCTAACAAGTAGCAACACTGTTAATGCCATCAAATGCAGAAACCTATATATAATTATGCTTGCAATCAAAATAATAAAACAAAAATACGAAAGATGAGCAGAAACAAGCTCACCTGAGACGCAGCGGTGCCGACGAGGGAGGGAGCCAATCCTCCGTATAGCCGATCCCATCCTTCGTGCTTTACAACCTACACAGAATCATATTTGCATGGGTTTCATTTCACAGCACTACAAAAAAAAATTAACAAATTGAGAAATAAATGACGGTCAACGAGTTTGGAGAGAGAGTACCTGACACATTTGTTCCAGCGTCCCGAGTTTCCTCTTCGCCTTCTTAGGATCTCTCTCTGTTTGTTGCCGAGTATTTACCTAGCACATCCGGAGATGTCAATAATTGCTTCACGATTTGCAATTTTTCCAAAACTAATGTGTATTTTCTATGATTTGCAGCTAAAATTTACAGAATAAGAAACGGAGAAAGAAAAAACTATATCAAGCTAGCTAAAATATTCAATTATCGTACTGTTTGGAGAGGGTAAGTGATGAGCTGAGCGATGATTCCACCGCCGGCGCCAGCGAGGCCGTTAATCAAAGCGTCAGACATAATTTACGCGTAATTTCCCAAACTTTTAGCACCTAAAGCTTTGGGAAAATGTTGTAGAGAGAGAGAGAGAGAGAAAGCGAGATCTAGAGAGAGAACATAAGAGTATCTCCGAATTGGAATTTTGCGGCATTTAATTGAGAAATATCCAGAAAAGTGTTGCACTCTAAGTGTATGGAAAAGTAAAAGACTGAAATGGACTACTACTTCAACAAATAAACGCAAGTCGACTTTTTTATGGAAATTGGGCTTTGTGTATCTTCGACGGAGCTCTTAAATTAAACGAACTGTTCGTGAGCCTAGCTCAACTCTTGCTCATTAAGGTTCGATTTATTAAAATAGCTGAGTTGAATTTAAAAAAATATTTGTTTGTTTAACGAGCTCGGCTCGACTCGGTAGGCTCGCGAACTGCTCAATAGACTCGAAAAATAGGGGTTATTTTATACTTCCTCCGTCCCGAGTCTTTTAAAGAGACCTGGACACACGGATAAAGAAAAAAGTAGAGTATGTGAGTTTGAAATTAATTAATAAAATATAAAAAGTATACTTTATTGATTTTTTTTAGTATAAATTATTTCCTTTTTAAGGTAGGAAAAAATAGTTGGGACGCCCCAAAATAGAAAAAGAGAAAAAAAAGAGTTGGGACGGGGGAGTAAATATTATATAATTTAGCGTATAAAATTTTACATAATAATACAACTCTAATTCTCAAATCACTCTAGGTGAATTGGTGATATTTTTATCTTTATTGAAGTATGTGAATGTATATATTGAATTATAGAGTTGTTGATATAATACTAGTTAAATATAATTTTTCAGGATATTCAAGCTCAAGTCGAGTTTTGACGAGATCAATCGAACTTTATCATAAATTTGAGCTTAATTTAAGCTAAACGAGTCGAGTCGAGCTCAATTTCAAGCCTGTACTACTTGGGCTCGCTCGGCTAGCATAACATCTCTAAATCTTGGAGTACTAAAGTATTCCTTCAAATTTTACTTCATATGCAAAATCACATGTAATGTAAGAGTGTGTTGGGTTGTAATTCCCAATATTCATTTAAAATTAAATGAACAAGATCTCATATACTTGATAGTGGAACGGTGAATTTCCTATCCCCGTGAATTCATCCTAAACGAGGCGGAAAGTTCCCGAAAGAAATAGAGACAGGAATGAGAAAAAACTTTGCCCCGTAAATGAGAACCTGAATTATTTATACATTTAATTATAATATATACATATAAATATATTTATATTATACCTAGTATATATTAGAGCAATACTTGTGTAAAAATTTCTATCGTAGAAATTTCTATTTTCTAAAAATTCGCGGGTCTAAATCAGGTCGGGTCGAATTTGTGCATTTTTTCTCAAAATTCGAACAACTTATAATTTTAAGTTTTTTCGCTCCCATGTATGTTACAATTTGAACAAATGTGTGTTACTATTAGGTAAAATTTGTGTTACTAATACTTAAAAAATTAATTTTTTGTACTTTTCAAATAACTATAAGAAAAATATGTATTTTTGCAAGAATAAATATGTGTTACTTAATTTATTTTTTATTCTCTTTGTTGGTTTATATTGATAGTATGTTGTTCACGTACTAATATATCTTTTAATACCCTTACATATGTTATACAAAATACAATATATATTTTTCTAAAGACAAAAAAATGTTTGTATATACAGTAACACACATTTGATGTTGCAGTAACACACATTTACTCTAATTGTAACACACATTTATTCTAATTGTAACATAAATTTGCAGTAACACACATTTACTCTAATTGTAACACAAATTTTACTCTAAATGTAACACATATTTGCAATAACACACATTTACTCTAATTGTAACACACACTTGCAGTAACACATATTGACATTCTTATAATATAAATTACATTCTCTCTGCACTTCACTGACTAACTAATAATCTACTCAAGGTTTTAAACCATTCTATTGTAAAGAATATATGCACGCTGCAGAGTTTCGAACCTCTGTCCTTTTTTCTCTTTCGTCCTCACGTGGCGCTGTCGCATGCACGTGACTTCGACGATTTCTTTTTATTTTTATTCTTTATTGTTTTAACTTTTGAGTAGTTATTGAATTAGGGTTTAGAATTTTGGAGTTTAATTTTTTGGGAAATTACCCCTTAGATACACAGTGGCAATTCACTTTATTCCGAGCACACATCACAAAGCATAATTACTACTAGCTTATTATTATAGGTTTAATTTCCCATAAAACCCCTACCTGGACACAATCCCACCCACCTATAGACCCTATATATCTTAAAGTACATATATCATATCATGTACTACCTCCGTCCACGAAATTTATGCTCACATTTTTGCACGTGGTTTAATGCAATATGTCGGAGGGTATTACGGGATATTGTGAGGTCCGTTTTGAATAAAGAGAATATTTATGAAAAGTATATCATATGTACTTTCCATAAATACTTTCTTTACTCAAAACGGACCTCACAATATCCCATAATACCTTCAGACATATTGCATTAAACCACGTGCAAAAATGTGAGCATAAATTTCGTGGACGGAGGGAGTATATCATTTTCAAAGAACATCATTCCTCTCTCCTCTCCATTCTCTCTCCTCCCTCATTTTTTCTCCTTTCTCTCTCCAATTTGCAGATGACGGCACGACCATTGAGCAATTCTCTCCTTTCTCTCTCTACCATCAAGATCCGGCGAACACGTTTCCGGCGGTGGGCGAAGACAAAAATACAGGAGCGGCGGCTTCTTTCTTTAGCAAAAAACAGAAGTCTTTTCTCCTTTCGGCGATGGCGGTGTGGGCTTCAGCGCGTCATTAATCAGCTTCCTGTGGGTGGGCAGGGCTGCAACGGCAAGGCTGTGAACAGAGAAAACTTCTACATTCCCAGCGTATAACGTGCTTCTTCATCGAGAACAGAGGCGCAGGATTATTTCTTGTGCACGAAGAAGAAGATGGTGAGGGATAATTAAATAGTTAGTTGCAGTATTTTTTATTTTTTTTTAAAGTAGTTGCAGTATGTTTCTAATTGTTAGGAACATGAGTCTCTCTCTCTCTCTCTCTCTCTCCGAGACATTCCATGTATTTAAGTTCAACTTTTTTTTTTTATGTATTTTCATTGAGGGGTTCATCCAGGGGAAGATCTAATTTATACACATAATTTTTAATGTGTTTGATATCATAAATTTGAACTTGTAAATAATTTGCAATTGAACTTATCAACTATTTTATTTGAATTTTTACTTCTTTTTTTGAACTTATGTTACTGAATTCATCCATTTTTTTTTTATGTAAAAATATTATTATAACAAACTCCCAATCTTTCCTTCTCTCTATTTCTTGTAAACAAAGGTAATCTTCAATTTCATTTTTTTCTTTTATTTTTAATTATATTACTATTTTATTACTTTAATTTCATTTGATATATTTTATAAATTTAACCACTCCCAATCTTTCCTTCCCTCTATTTCCCGTAAACAAAGGTAATCTTCAATTTCAGTTTTTTTTCTTTTATTTTTAATTATATTACTATTTTATTACTTTAATTTCATTTGTTAAATTTTATAAATTTATTTAAATTCATTTTTCTCTCCTTTTATAATAATTTAATTTTTTATTTAAAATGCTTAATATTAAACTAACAATTTAGATTTTTTTTTATTTATAAAAATATATGCATACCATTAATTTTCCCAGCAAAAAGAATTTAAAAAAAATAATATTCAAATAAAAAAAATAAAAAAACAGAATATTCATAAGTACAAAAAAATAAAGTTAATTTTCAAATATTCGTAAACAAGTTCAAATTCATTAATTGTTAAACTTCAAGTAAATAGTTGTTAAGTTCAATGTACATTTCAAATCACATTGAATCAACGAAACATTCACAAGTTCAAAAAAATGGATGCAGGTAGTAGAACAATTGAAGAATGCCCATCATCTTAATTAATCTCTTTAAGTGAGGCCCATTTGATATTTGAATGCAGGTAGCAGAACAATTGGCTGAATTCATGTGAGGTCCACATCATTTGTCCTAGATTAATAAGGGAAGACGTGGTGTTCTTGTATCCACAACTTTGCAAACCACCCACTTGACCAAGAGTTGAAAAAGATGTGGCTTTGACAGAGGAGTTAATATGTTGCAGATGTGATTTCATTATTTCACACCACACGTGTCTTCATTAATTAGGAACAAAGAGGATAATAGCCATTGATGTGCCTGAAGCCTTGGCAGGAAGAGAAGTTGCCACTCATCCCATCAAAATTAATGGTAGCCCAGCCTTGCTCAGAACCAATTTTTGCCAGAGAAGACGAAGAAGCACGCCGCCATTCCCTGTTTTTCGAAGCCGAGCACAGTAGCCGCCGGAGTTAACCTCACACCGTCGAAGAGGAATGAACAACGGCAGAGTGTAGAGTTGCAGATTTCCGGCAGAGATGCGAAGGTTTACGGTCTAAAATCTGGCGATGAATTGCTTGATGAGGCGCGAATCCGGCTGGGTGTGTTTCGGAAACAGAGGTAAAATTCCAGCTATGCGGCGACGATGAGAGCTGTGTGTTTGCTGAGTTCCGGCGATTGTGGGACGATGAAGGCGGTGAGTAGCAGTTTTCGAACAGAAGGGTGGAGTACTCCATTATTTCCGGCGAACGGTTGCAGAGAGTTTCCGATCTTGGCTATTGCGGCGCCGATTTCCGGCAGGATGCGATTCCGATGTGGTGTCGGTAGAGTCGCGACTGTGAGTTGGGCAGCCACCAGTTTTCACCATCTCATTACCTGGATCTTCACCGTCGTCGAAGCTTCAGGTTAATTCAAAATACCATTTTTCGTCTGAGAGAGAGGAGAGGAGAGAGAAGAGAGAGAAATGCAAATATAATAGCAACTCTACAAAATTTAAAGGCCATGTGATTTGACAACATGCAAACGTCAGTTGGATTACCCCCAATTTTTCCTATACAGGGGGTAATACCGGTATTTGAACTTACCTTTTGTACTGAGCAGGAATCAAATTTTGGTCAATGTCCCCACAGCAAACCGCTCTACCATATTGCACCCAATAGTCACTGGCCCTAATTTTTTTTCGATTCATTTGTCTAGTGTGATGTACTTTTCTCTTATGACTATGATACACGTATATTGTCTGGTGTTCATAAATCAATAATCGTTCATTATTCGAAAAAAAAAGTGCGTAGACATATTATGCATACTAATTATTGCTGAAGAAAATAATGACTTTTTATTGTATATTTTAAGAATCTTGAAGATGGATCCAATTTGATTTATCTATTTAAATTAAATATTTTGGTTTGAACAATGCTCACTATAGTTGTATACACAAATTTATGTTACGGCTTACGGATTTGAATTGTATTGGGTCTGATAGTAATATAAGATCCCAACAATACATTGTAAACAAAGGTTTTTTTTTTCTTCTTTTGAAGGCAACTATCACTACAATTTTTTTTTTAATTTTTAATGATAAAATCTTGTCATTATTGCTTCTCTAGTTAAAAATATTTAGTGAGAGAAAAATAATCTTTAATGACTTTATCTGTCAATAAAAATAATTATTCTGTCACGAAAGATTTTTGGCTGAAAAAGCTATAATGACATAATTTCTGTCATTAAAAATTAATTTTCTTGTAGTGTATATAATTTGAAGAGGCATTTTTTAGAAAAGAAAAGGAGTTGGAGT
This sequence comes from Prunella vulgaris, assembly GCA_026898435.1. NCBI lineage: Eukaryota > Viridiplantae > Streptophyta > Magnoliopsida > Lamiales > Lamiaceae > Prunella > Prunella vulgaris. The sequence continues at coordinate 284,644 of JAPKLY010000507.1, read as the reverse complement.
TGTAATAATTCTTAGAAATTAATTATTAATTAGGTTTATTGTGTAGTAAACATATTAATAATATTTTATTAATTGTTAAATTGTTATCTTTTATTTTATTTTTAGATGGATTCCTCATCAAGTGGTCAACACTCTAATACTACAATTAGCTCAACATAGTCAATAGTTTCGGTTTGAGAAAAAACTGATTCAGCTTGGTCTCATTAAAAAATAAATAAAAAAATAGCGTAGGTGAAAGAAAAGTTAAACTTGCTTGCACTGCAACAATACTTGGAAAGAAGGGGGAATCAATATGATGAAGAAATATTTAGCTGGTCACAAGGGAGATATAATTGTGTGCAAAACAATATCTCATAATGTATGATACTGATTTGTGTGATTATTGCTCAAAATTATTATGCTTTATTTAATAAATTTTAATAGAATTCATGTTTTTATTTATATTAATTTGATTATTTATGCTTAATTATTAAGAAAGGTAGTTGTTCCTATTTTGTAGGTAAAATTAATATTTTTAAAGCAACACATGTATCAATGTTAATTGTGGATAAAGTAGAAAATGAATTTGAACACAAAAGAAGTTTGGAATTTACAAGCCCATTCGAATTATTGAAGCCCAACTAAAGTCCATATTTACAACCCACTACAAATCCATTTTTTATACTAATGGTCCACGTGAGAATTGCAGAATTGGAGCATGTATTTTGCTTTGCCGAGGAAGGATTCGGATATTCTCCCCGTAATTGAGTACTTCAACCCCCCTCACTTCACCCCTTATATTTTCTTTTCACCACCAATAATTATTTTAAGGCAAAGTATTATGTGAATGATACATACCATAAATTTTATGGTGAACAATAATTTATTTTAAGTATTTTGAGATTTGATTATTTTTTAGATAAATGACATAAAATACTGTATATGAACTAACACGACAATGTATATAAACTAACACCACACTATATATTAATTAACACCACACGTAGTATGCCATAGTAAATGAACTAAAATCATATTGTATATGAACTAACACCACACTGTATATGAACTAACACTACACTTCATATGAATTAACACTACACACCGAAATGTGTGTTACTGCGTGAAATAAAATATATCGTTCACGAAATTATTACGGTGAGTATTACTCACATAATACCTACTCTTGTTCTAATTAATCCTTACCATGGTATGAATCAATTCTTTTGTAAGTTCACCCCCACCCTTTCAAAGAGGAAAAAATGTGTGCCCTAACCCATGATGATAGAACCCACATAGCGGTGCGAACCCACGACGAACGGACAGACGAACCTCGCGTTGGTTTCCTTGAATTTTCGACTCTGGTCTACCCAAATTTGTAGATATGTAC
>JAPKLY010000507.1:194107-268275 GCA_026898435.1 Prunella vulgaris | reverse complement strand
TATATATATATATATATATATATATTTAAAAACATATGAACCCATCATTATTTGCCTTTTGTTGACCACTGCTTTAAAATCATCTTCAAATCTTCCAATTGCACCATAAAAGTTGTGATATTGTCTTCTCGTATTGTATTAAAAAGTTATAAAGAGTTGTTGCCGCTTCCATAAGCTTCTTTTCCAGCGATCAGTTATAAATCTACTGAATGAATGAGATTAGGGGTGAGAATAGATCAGACTAACTGACAGGAATCTATTGTCTGACCTACTATAAAAAGCTATCTCGGCTTGGTCTATTTAACAAATAAGTTGGAGCCAGACTTTTTTAAAAGTCTATTATATGGACTCTTTAGGAAACCTTTTATGCCAAATTAAACCGGTCTATTCGATTCGGTCAATTCGGTCTAAAATAATTTTAAAATAAAAAAATCTATATTTCATCAAAATAAATATTATACATCATATTATCATTAAATTTAGTTCAATATCATTAAATTTAAGGATTACAATACAAAATTGATCAATGTTTAAATATATACAATATAAATTTGATTAATGTTTAAATAAATACAATACAATTAAGTTCACAACATTAATTTAATAAAATTCACCACAATTTAAAGTTTTACACAATATCAGGACTTACATTTTATTTTTATAATATTATACATATAATATAATTAATATATTAAAAATTTCAACTAAAATTCAGTCTATTAGGTTTTTTCAGTCCATTCGATTCTGATGGTCCAGAACCGACGAATAGAAAGAAAATTTTAAAATTTAGAATCGAAAACCAAATCAAAATTTTTAGACCGAACCGAACAGACCAAATTTCATCAATTCAGTTCGATTTTTAAGTTTTTTCAGTTTTATGAACACCCCTACATCGACCACCATCACCTCCTCCCCCAACTCATCAACGAGTGAATAAATTAAAATTGATAGAGTTGCATTACAAAGAAATCAAACCTAGAACTTGGCATGCGTCTAAGACTCAAATACTCATTTAAATGTCTGATTTGTGAATTTTATTCATATATATATATGCGTGTCGTGCATCCATTCGTACAAATTAATGTCCATCGATGTCCCATATGATAATCAATTAGGCACATGATACTTGTAAGAAGAGGGATAAGCTTCCACTAATTTGGGTATAGTGTGGCCCAGAGATGTCCCTCCTCCCTTCTAATCCTCACACATAAATTCTCCTGTTTAATTCAATGATTTTTTTGTGTTGGTCGAGCCATGTTTTCTTATTAATAATTAAGGGCGTGTAGTATATATATATATATATATATATATATATATATATATATATATAGTCATCATCATCATTCATGAATCTGACATGGAAATGGGAATTGATGGAGAGGTGAAATGTTTTAGCCATTTTCATTGCACCCCTTCACTAGAATTGGATGTATAGGAATATTAAACGGATGGTATACAATTCATTCATGAGATTCTTTAAATTAATTATAAAATAATATTGCAATTTGAACTTATATGTTCATGAGGCTTGTGTCTTGAACATTGCAATTTGAACTTATATGTTCATGATTTATAGAATATTTTTTGTTCGAGTATGAATATTTTTTTCCATATTTATGATAAGTTTTTTGTGTCTTGTAAATAGTTTCCAAAATGGAAAATCATTTTATTAATCACAAAAACTCGTATGCAATATTGCACAAAACCCGACCCGTGCAATATCCCCAAATGAAAATTCGCGGATCCAATAAAATTTTTAAGGAAAATTCTCGTCACTTCCAAAATGTATACCACATGAACATATTTGTACTACTGTAAGACAAAATGTGTGCTACTACATCTTAAAAAATTATTTTTTTATACTTTTAAAGTAACTATAAAAATAATATGTATTTTTTACAAGAACAAATATGTGTTTCTTAATTTATTTTTCATTTTATTATTAGTTTTATGTTGATAATATGTTGCTAATGTAATAATACTTACATGTGTTACTATCTCGCTACTCCCATAATGTATACCACATGAACATATGTGTGCTACTGTAAGACAAAATGTGTGCTACTGTAAGACAAAATTTGTGCTACTACGTACATTTTAAAAAATTAATTTTATCGAAATCCCAGAATGTATACCACATGAACATATGTGTGCTACTGTAAGATAAAATGTGTGCTATTACATCTTAAAAAATAATAATTTCTATAAAAATTAATAAATATTTATAAAAAATGAATATTTTTTCTTGTAATAATACACATATTGATCTTACATTGTATTAACATATTTGTTTTCTACAAAAACAAATGAATATATGTAAAAAAATAACATTTGTTCTTATAGTAGTACACATTTGACCTTATATTAGCATAAATTTACTCATACAGTATCATCAACTAGAAGTGAAAATCCTGAAATTTGAAAATTGTCCAAATCCGACCCGACCCGACCCGTTCAAGATCCGCGAATTTTGTTACTTTGACCCTATTGACCCGCGAATTTTCAAAATTTTCTTTTTTTGGCATATATTGTACCGTGCAATATTGCACGAGAGACCTACTCTTTATTAATTCGAACTTTTATCTTGATGATTTATAAAATTTCTATGGAATTCTGTCCCACGTGCACCCAATGATATATATATATATATCATAAAGGTTTTCCTGTCTTAAAAATAATATACAACAAATTAAATGGCAAATCATTTTAATTCAAAGATATATCTTTGATGATCTAATTATGACAATTGCATTTAAAAGGATAAGCATGTGATATTCCTTTTGTTAATCTTGAATCTTCTTTTAGTTGGATTTGATATAAAAAGAGTAGCTAAGCATATAATTTTAATTTATATATACTCCTTGTGACCATATGCATCATTGAAATGGCCAACACGAATTTCTTGACGAGACTATATGATTTCTTCTCAAATGATTCTTGACAAGAGATAATGAAATTAATAATATTTCAGCCTACATTTACTTTCAACCTAAGGCAAAACAAATTTTATTGTGAAATTAATATACAATGTTAGTGGGTTTATGAAAATCTATAGTAATATTATTTAATAAAAATAATTTATATCATTTAAAAATATATTTGAATTTTATGGTAAAACTTATTCTATCATATATATACTTACTCATTATTTAGTTAATGCTATAGATTAGTGCAATAATGAGATATGTGCGTAGAGTGAACTTATTTCACAATTGTGGATCTACGTTTTGAAATGTAACAAATTGAAATAATCCAACTAGGTTCCTAATTTTTGGATTATAGCAATTGAAAGACGTTATCATAAAAAACGGGAGGCGCCACGTTGGATCGTTTTGCTTGTCACATTGTTGGATTTTTTTTGTGATCTGTTTCACTTCCGTAGTGAATGTCTAGACTACATGTAGATTTTCAATTACTAAATTATAACAAAATTAATTTTGTTATTAAATAGTGGGGGCTGCCTACATATAGTTTCTCCACCATTTTTTTTAACCATGCAGACATTTTTATAAAATGTCTGCAAAATGAAATTTTTTTTTAGGCAATTTGATGTTCATTTGGCAGTACAATATGTTTGTAGCTAATTTGATGAATAAATATGCATGTATAATTAAAATAATTTGCAGACAGATCATAGACAATCCCCAATGTTTAAGGATGAAATTATTTTCATTGAGATATATAAAATAAAAAAATTATAATCAATATTTCATTTTCTTATATATAGTGCCTAGCTATTATACGCATTTATTTAAATTCTACCCGCATTATGTGATGCAGTTTCCAATTATTTTTATTTTCATCGTTTATCACCCTTACGCGCTGGTGACTCATATATCTTCTTCTACAAAAAAGTAAATTTTATTAATTTAAAAAATTGGAATCCGTCGATCGGCATTGATTGACAAAAGAAAAGTACAGAATATAATCGCGCCTACTCAAACACACTGAATCATGCCTTAACAAAATATTATCATGTAATTAATTTTATTATCTTGATAAAAGAGTTCGTGGGCGAGGGTCATTAACTAAATTTATTTTAAATATTTTATAAATTTTAATATTTTATAAGTTATTTTAAGAATTTATGAAATATTATTTTAAAATAATTTATAAGTATTTAACTAATAGTACAACTTATATATTTTTGATAATTTATTTTAATTTTAAAATATTAGTTTTTATAAAAATAGATAATTTATTATTTTTTATGTTGAGATAGAGGAAACGGGGTGGTGAAGAGGTTTAGGGTAAGACAAATGGGTGGAGATAGAGATGTTAAGAGAAAAATAAGATAGGGTATTATACTTTTTTTTTTTTTTATAATTTATTAAACATCTTATTTTAACACACACTTTAATTTAATTATAAATTTTTAAACAACTTATAAAGTGTTCTAAAGAGCAAATAACTAGAAGTATGACTAATCCAAGAAAAGCTTACAATCATTAATTAAAGAACAAATGCTTAATATCATGAAGGATAGGAATAACTAGGGGTGTGCATTATTCGGTTATTAACCAAAAACCGAACCGAAATATGAATTCGGTTCGATTACCGTAATATTCGGTTCGGTTTCGATTATCATTTTTTTATAATTTCGGTATTCGGTTCGGTTCGGTTAACCAAAATCCGAACCGAAATTAATATATATTTAATAAACATTAATATATATATTTAATAAATAATATATATATTTAATAAATAATATTTATATTTAATAAATAAATAATATAATATAAAAAACATAAACCTAAGTAAGTATAATATAAATATTTAATAAATAAATAATATAATTATATTTAATAAATAAATAATATAATATAAATAATATTTATATTTAATTCGGTTATAACTGAAACCGAACCGAAAATTTCGGTTTCGGTTATATTTGGTTTTACATAAATTCGGTTCGATTTCTGATACTTTTACCTCATTTCGGTTCGATTTCGGTTTTTTTAATTCGGTTCGGTTCTGTAACCGAAGCGACCGTTGCACACCCCTAGGAATAACAGGTGAAGAACATTCAGACTCATAAGTACACAGGAAAGCACCCCGGCCCACAACATCTATTTTTTTTTTCTTTTCTTTTTTCCAGTAAATAAAATTTTATTTATGGATCCAGGGATTGGAGCATAAGTAATACTCCATCCCCAAAAGCTAAGTTTTACAGGAACTTCTTAAAATATTTCCAGCAAGCCCTACAACAAATTTTTTAATGCACAATAATTATTTCAAGTACAACAAATTTTTGGATTTTGGGTCTACTTCCGAATCGAAATGCTCCTCATGTTTTTCACTTTTACCGCAAGTCACGACCATACCCTATATCTGATCTCGTCCCAAACTCTATTAAGATCCATTCTCATATCATTAAATATCAAATTATTCCTGACACTCCAAATTATCCATTCTACTGCAATTCATATGGTGTTTGCTATTCTTTCTTGTTTTCCTTTCCCGAAGATCAAGAAATGTTGAAGAAAATGCTCAATCGGCTTATTATGAGAAACCATGTGTATTCCAAGCCATCGGTAGCATTTTGTCCAGATAGCGTGCGAAACTCACAAAGGAAAAAGAGATGCAAAATATTTTCATCCTCTTTATTGCAAAATGGGCACCTGGGATCGCTAACAGCTCAATTATTTCCTCTTTTTATCAGATTGTCCTTTGTAGCCATTCTTCCACGAAATAGTTTCCAGATTATAGCTTGTGCTCTTCTCGGTGCATAACTTTTCCACAATTTTTTGACAGTCTTTCTCAACTTTATTTCATAAACATCTTAACTATTGTGCATCACCAGATTTTTGTATGCCAAGTTGGTAGAATACATTCCATTCTTTGAAGAGCTCCATTAATCCCACACGTCTACTTTGTCGCGCTGAATTTTGTACCTGTTAAGAGCTCCATTGATTTACTTGAGACTCCTCTCGTGCTAATAAATTATCAGGGCCGTTCTTTAACATGTACATCCAGTCACATGTCACAGGGTCCCCAAAATTCAGGGGCCCAATCTTGAAAAAAATTATTTTAATATAGATAATATTTTAATGAAATTATTGTTAGATTATATACATGAAACATTTTCTGAATATTTCAAATCACAAAGAATTAGGAAGTTTGTTAATTAGAGTATGAGATTTTATCTATAAATATCGTTGTACTTTATATTTTTCAAATATTGAAACATATATATTTTTTCAACAATTATAAAATATACTATTACAACTGCACATAAAAAAAATACTACAACATCAAGAAAATTTTTTGAGCAAAAAATCTTGTACTATCCTCTTCCATTTAATCTTAATTAATTTTTTCTCAAGAAAGTCATCAAATTCATAGTGTTTAATGGTCAATTTTTTTTTTATGTTGATAATTATTTAATCTTCTCTAATTATTTAGCTTCAACTATTACATTTGAGGTCTTATTTTAAAAAGTAGCACAGGGGATGGGCCTATAAATTACACTCCATTTAAATTCCCAAACCCACCCAACATCCTCCCAATAACCCATCTCACCAAACATTCTCTTCGGGTACTTAACCTATATAATCTATTGAATTTGGCTTGCAATGATTCATTTTCTACCCATCTCTCATTCCAAAACGAGGTACCCTTTCCATCCCCAAAAAATTTCTCAAACTCTTTACACAGCCTCCTTCTCGTCACTCCCATATAACTCACAACAATTTGGCCCACAACATCTTCTTATTTAGTATATGACACAAAGTTGGTTATCCTGTCCTAATTGTGCCTGCAATAATGTTGAATTAATTAGCACTGTCGAGTGTTGTCTTAATTTGATGTTGGATAATTGAAGAATGTGTAATTTGTAACTGAAAGTGAAATTGAAGAATGTCTTCACAAGCCTCACGTAGAATAGAGATAGTGTAACTGAAAGAATTACATCTCTAAAAGTTATAATTTGTAGGGAGATGTGAAAATAAATTTTTTTTTTTAATACTCTCTCTCATTCATATATTGAACTCTTAACTTTAGTTTAGAAAGAATATAATAAATGGACAATTTAATAAAAGTGACATTTATTTAAGTGAGAGTCAAACTCAGGATGTGCGTGGGCGAACCTAAACTTTATTATCATAAAAGAATTTTGAGATTTTGTAATATTTTATAAATGTTATGCATATGATGCATACTAAAAATTGTACAAAATAATGTATGCATATTTTGAGTTAAAAGATAATGACACGTTTCACTCAATTGAACGGTTAGTGCTATGCTTTTGTCTCGTATTACTAACAACAAATATAAACAGATCTCATTTGATTGGTTAGAAAAATTAAGATAAATTAAATTATCTTATCTAATTGATATTTGGTTTAATGGACAAAGACTCAAGTATATAAAAAGCCACATACTAAAATTCAACTTATTTTATGAATGGTAGATAATATTATCTTAGAAAAGAAGCAGGATAATAATCTATTGTATTTTTCTTTACTAAAACACTCCTCCTAGCTATATTTAGAAAAAATGACCATAATTCACTTTATCTTTATTTACGATATAGAGGATAAAATTGTCAATTGTATTTTTTTTATTATTAATCCTACAATTCAAATATTTAAAATGAAATTATCTTAGATTATTAATTATCTTAATCCATCAATCCAAAAATATTATTTAACTCACAAATAACAACTTTTAAATTATAGTTTTGACTAATTTATTTTTAATTTTTTAGTTTATTCATTGAACCAAATGAACTCATTAGAATAGAGATATTAATGGGGGTATATATGCATTCATGCACAATCGGAGGTTGAGTGATTATTATAAATACAAACGGCGCAACAAGAATATATTTTTGGCATTACCTAAACTCTATATTATAGTTAGTTCCAACTGCTCAAACTGCCTAAAGCTAAGGTTGACAATTTTCAAACATAGTAATACTTACTCTCCCTCCCATCCACAAAATATATTCACTTATTTTTATATAGTTGAACGCAATATATAAAAAAATAGGACGAAGTATTATGAGATTTATAATGAATAAAGAGAATATTTATAAAAAGTATATATACACGATATATATATTTTTCTAAACAATCATTTTATTTATAAAACGGACCCTACAATATCTCATAATTGTACATATATACTTTTCATAAACAATCACTCTATTTATAAAACGTACCTCACAATATCTCGTAATCGTACATATATACTTTTTATAAACAATCGCTCTATTTAATATAAACCACGTGCAAATAAGTGAGCATAGTTTTTTAGTGTTGACTAAATGGTTCAATTTTTTAGTGGTAAGATGCTACAGTCAGGAAAAGAGTGTGGCCGGCCGGAATTCTGAGAATATGGACGTCTTTCTCTCTCCCTCTGAAATTTTCAAAAGTTTAATTTTCAAAAATTGTGAGCCAAGAACTTTAGGTACATGAATGTTGTTATAAAAATACTATTTGTAGGTGATATAGTAATAGTGTGGTCACACAACTGAATTTGGAGTCATTCATGAGCTCAATCACTGAATATGTTACGTATTGAGCTATTGAATGTACCTCATCCATCAACTTTTTTATTATTATTAATTCTTTTTATCAGAGGTTTTGATGGTGACATATGAAGATGAACCTATCTAAAGTAAGTCTCCTGTGCACCAGTTATACGCTGCAACTCAAATTCATTTTTAAAAAGTTATACAATTTATTACTGAAAAGTTACACAAATTATTACTGAAAAATTACACTATAAAAGATACACTTTTCAGTAATAACGTTTGTAACTTTTCAGTAGTATTTTGTGTAACTTTTAAAAAATGAATTTGAGTTGCACCGTGTAACTGGTGCATATATATATATATATATAAGACTAATCCAAATATAAATCACAATAGACAAAATATTTTTAGTGGAGATTTTGATATCGATCGATTAAGGATTATCACTATACATAAATTAACGATGGATATATGGTAAAATAAAAAATTCAATTATCAACTGGCTAACCAAAATTTCAATGGATTTTAAAAGAAGAAAAAAAAAATCTACACATTTTTAAATTTATTTTAACAAACTAGTTTGATGGGCTTGAGATCGTTTACTGTGCTAATGAGATGTTTTCAAGCTTGAGCCCTGATGATAATCGGCTCGATTCAATAACCAGATGAGTTAGCTCACCTGGCCACCGGGCTCCTCATTTGAGTGAGTGACCCAGGTTCGATTCCCTTTGGGAACGAATAGGAGGGAGATATAAGATTGTCTTGGAGATATATGAGTGTATGGAGACTTGGTGAACTAACTTCTAACTACTAACCACTAACATTTACCGATAAAAAAAAATCGGCTCGATTCAATGTCTTGAAATTTATAACATTTGCAATATTACTGTTAAAAGATTCTCTCCTCGTAAGAATGTGTAGGTCTCTTGTGAACTCGAGTTCACGTGAATTCGTATTACTGTTATGTATAATCACTATCACTGTTATTTATATATATTATCACAGTTATAAAAATGCACTTGATTTTTTAATAGTGATAATGTATATATATAACAATGATAGTGAATATATATAATAGTGATAGTGTATACACATAACAGTGATAATTGAGAATCCGAATTCACTGTGAACTCGGATTCATATAAATTTTTGTCCATAAAAAAATTAGAGAACTTTATTTCACTTGTAGTAAGGTAGAGTTGCTTTTAATGGGGTTTGAACTCAAATTTTTACTCTTAATATCATTTTTCTAATCTCAACTAAAAATAAATTTTACAAAAGTGTAAAATTTATATATTTATATTAATTCCCCTAGCTACCCACCATAACAATAATTATACTCATTCATTTAAGGATTTTATTAGGAGTGAATCTTCTTATATAACTAAACTATGATCGAGTCAAGGCCACGTAGGAATTAATAAGAATTTTGAAAGCGACTCTATAACCAAAATTTGATGCAGTTGTACTCTATTAATAACTAATTTATTATTGACAAAAATTTGTATGTCGGGTTTATCAATTATCACTGTTATATGTATATATTATCACTGTTATGTATGTTCATTATCACTGTTATGCATATTCACTATCACTGTTTAGAAAATTAGGTATATTTTTATAACAATGATAGTATACATGAGTAACAATGATGGTGATTATACATAACAGTGATATGAATTCATGTGAGGAGTTTATAAGAGACTTTTTCATTTAAAATATATTGAAATTCAAATAATTAATTCATCTCAACTCATCACTATGTATGCCTAATTGCCTATATAGATAAATATATGTGATGAGGGGAAATTTTCTTTCTATACAAATATTTTAGTCCTTATTGTCTTTTAAAGAAAAAATTATCCATTACCTACTTTTAAGATAAATATACGTACCATCATAAAATAGGGAGTGGATATTACCATTCACCCAACCCCCACCCGAGGAGTTGGCTATTACTCCATCCACAAAATCTATTCGAAATGACCAAATTCTTCTCAACATGGTCGTTCATTTTTTTCCTTCAATATGAAATTGAATAACAGAATGAGAATTTTATTTTAAAAAAAAAAACTGAAAAAAAAAGGGATGGACGACCATGCAAAGGTGAATTGAATAAAGAATGTAAGTCATGTGCTTTATATATATAATAATAAAAATATATGTATATCTTCACGAGGTAAAAAAAATAAGTTTTTAGTGATTTTACTGTACACTCTGTGCATGAATGTACTTGATTTTGATTTTTTTTTTTTTAAAAATCAGTAATAATACCCCAAAAACTATCAGTAATATTCTAAGAGGTAACAATAATACGCCAATAAATAATTAGTAATATTCCTATTATAAAAAAATACACAGTTCGTCATTTACTGTGAAAAAATTAAAATTAAAAATCAAATGTAATCCATGCACATGATGGATATCAGAAAAATTTGTGTTTTCTCTTTTAAGGGAGGTAGGTGTAAAATATTTTTCTCAATCAAGGTGGTTAGCTTTCTTTTTTCTCCCTAATTATATGAACTAAAAGAGAAATAGTAAAATGTCACACTAAAATACGGCTTAATGTGGAGCTAAAGCTCAGCAGCTCTAGTACCCGAAAGTTGAGTTCCATTTCATTAACTTTGAATTAAATAAATATTTTTAAGAGGGTGTCTTGGGTGTACTTGAGTGCATCCCATGCATCCTTAATTGAGCTGCAATTTTAAAATTAATTTTGACTAATACATATCTAAAAATAGAAAAGTCAAAATTAAAATTAAATTTGCATTTAAATTCTAAATGTATACTATGCACTTGGGTGCACTTAAGATTTTATATATTTTTAAAGAGTTTCTAATTTTTTTTTATCGGTAAATGTTAGTAGTTAGAAATTAGTTCACCAAGTCTTCTTATACTCCATATCTCCAAGTTCAACCTTATATTTCCCTCCTAATTCGTTCCCAAAGGGAATCGAACTCACCTGGTTTTTTAAAGAGTTTCTAATTAAGGAGCATGCTAGCTAGATTCACTTTGGAGTACATTTGATTGAGTTTATAAGCTTTTTAAGTAGTTTATAAATTCTTTAGAAATTTATAAATATGATTTAGATGTTAGATAAAATAAAATACTTAATAATTTATAAAATCTTAATTTTTTTTTAGAATTTACTGTTAAAAAAATAAGTATAAACTCTTTAAATATTTTATAAACTCGTTAGAAGTTGATAAGTATGCTTTAGATGTTTGATTAAATAAAATACTTAAAAAATTTAAAATAAACTTTTTATAGTTTGTGATATTCCAACTTACTTTTCTCTTGGTCTCTATCTCCACCCAAACATCCGGTCATAGACTCTCCTTCCTCCATCCTCACTCACCGGTCACCTCTACGTTCACATAAGAAATAAATTTAAAATATTACAATTAAAAATTTAAAAATATTCACTATAAATTATCAAAGATCTTATAAATTGTATCAACTAAATATTTTTGTAATTTATAAACTATTTAAAAATAACATCTTATAAACTCTTAAAACAACTTAAAAATATTAAACCTTATAAAATATTTAAAAATAAATTTAGTTAAACCGATCCTTAGTAGTCAAAAAAACTCCATAGAATTACACTAATTTTATAGCACTACAAGAAAATAACGAATTACTTAGGGTGTGTTTACTTTCATTGATAATGTTGGATAAAAATTAAACATCTAACATTATTTATTGTTTACTTTAAGTGAATTTTTTTTTATTTAAATCCCTTGACCCGGGGATAACCCGCATATTTTCATAACCGCTGAGATATTAAATCACACCAATATAGGTGTGATAAAATATTTAAATGTAGGATAAGACATGTAATTACAAAACTACCCCTTCTATAACAAATTTTTTTCGTCTCATTAAGCCCTTTCACATCCTTCACATTAAACCCTTCTTCATTCACGCTCTTGTTCAGATGAATACACGCACATGAAGAACAAGGTGTTCTTGTTGCAGCCACAGAATTTCTTGGAGTGGCTAATTTTTGTTGCGATCGTCAAGGAAAAGCTAATTATTAATGAAAATGTGTTTTATGTCGATTAATTTTCTTTGTATATGGAGATATGTTCACCAATTGATAGTCAATTTGATTCGCGAAAATTTTAAGCTTTTTCTCTTTCCCCTTTTTGTTCATTGTAATATTTACCATCAATTGTAATTTTAAGCTTTTTCTCTTTCCCCTTTTCTGTAAAATTTATTCACGAAAATTCGCGAATAATCCATTGTAATATTTACCATCAATTTCTTCTTTCGAATGGAGATGCGTCTTTATGATATTATAATAATCATTGAAGAAATTGTGACCCAATATGGAATCAATGAAACAAATGATTCTAATATTGATATGCGAGTGTTATTATTGTATAAGCATATAGATGTATGTGTAATTAATTATGAGAGTGTGACAAAAAAAAGTGAATGTATCATGTGCTAGTGGTGCATAATGAGCAAGTGTTGTGTGTGTATGAAAACTGATGACTGTATAAATGATAATAGTCAATCTCTATATAATTTTCTACTAAAAATATCATAGTAGTATTGCCTACGAATTCAATTTTTTTTTTAATTATGTAGGTATCTTCATTTCTGAATCTACAAAAATTTACCTGAAAAATAAAATTTTTAGGTAATTAATTATCTACAAGAATTTTATCTACAAGAGTTCACCTTCAAAAATTTGCCAACAATAGTTCCCTAGGCATATTTTTTTGCATATAAGGAATAAAAATATCTATATAATTAGAAAAAAATTCATGCAATTTTGTTGGCAAATTCACTATAAAAATTTTATTGGATATTTTGTAGCCAAAATAACAAATTCTGGAGGTAATGCTTTATTTTCTTATAGTGAAATATGTTGAAAGTACAAAATAAGTGAGGATGAAAGTTAAAGAAGGCTCTGATACTATACGAATGCCTAAGTGATACTTTGTTATGTGGAAATTATCTCTTAAGTGTGGTGATCTCATAACCGGTTTTATTTCCTCAAGAACCGGACGTTTTCAGATCGAACCGGAGCCATGAAAATAAAGCCGGTTCGACCGAACCGGCAGTTATGAAGAATTAAATTGGTTAGGCTGCAGATTTGGGCACGACACATTGAAAATGGATTCTCAACCAAAATTGCAAGCGGTTATGAAGCATCGATCCAAGAGACTTACTGGGTTTTGAACGGAATTCAATAACCGACCTAATCATATAAGAATCGAGGCAGTTCTCGTTCTGAGTAAGATCAATTTGAGAGTTTATCAGTTTAGCATAAAAAATTAGGGTTCTTCGATTTTTCAGAAATTCGTTTCTTTCAATTCTTCTTGTAATTGTATTGATTCTTTCGATTGATTAGTGGAATAAGGGCACCTCATCCGTGGATGTAGATCACTTCGATCGAACCACATAAATACTTGTGCAATTTCGATTTTGGTTTTGTTCTTTCAGTTTTGGTCCTGCAATTTTCTTGTTGTGAGTTTTTCTTGGCATTGATAGTAACTGTTCTTGATCCTTGTTCTGCAATTGACGCCGTCTGTGGGAATCAACCGATTCAACTCTTGAAATGGCATCAACTAAGCTGGATTTCGAGAAGTTTACAGGAGCAAATGATTTTGGACTTTGGAAGATCAAGATGAAGGCATTGCTAACACATCATGGTTTGGGAAATGCATTGAAGCCTGCAAGTGAGTGGCCTGCTGGTTCTTCAACATTGGATCCAACCAAGAAGCAAGATATACTGGACAAAGCACATAGCACGATTATATTGTGTTTGGGAGACAAGCCATTGAGAGAGGTATGTAAAGAAAAGACTGGACTAGATATTTGGAACAAGCTAGAAGCTGTTTATCAAGCCAAATCTGTCACAAATAGGCTATATGTGAAGCAAAGACTGCTAGCCTATAAGATGACAGAAGAAAAGAGCCTGACTGATCAATTAGAGGAATTCAACAAATTGGTTGATGACCTTGAGGATCTAGATGTCAAGATTAAGGATGATGACAAGGCCTTAATGCTGCTCAACTCACTACCCAAGTCTCTGGAAAATTTCAAGGATGCCTTATTGTTTGTAAGACAAGATAAACTATCTCCTGATGATATACAATCTGCACTCAAGACCAAGTTTCTTCAGCTGCAAGAAGACAAGAAAGCTCCTTCTCAGGTAGAAGGTTTGAGTGCAAATTTCAAGAAAGGAAAGAAACAGTTCAACAGCAAGAAGAAGAAGAATCAGAAGGGAAAAACCAAGAATGGTGAATATGTGGAGAAAAGAAAGTGTTTTGGATGCCATAAGGTTGACCACATCAAGAAAACCTGCCCTGATAAAATCAAGAAGCAGGAAGAAAACCAGAAGACAGATGTGGCCATTGCAAATGATGAGGGTTATGATAGTGCTGAGGTTCTCACAGTGACAAATTCAAGGCTAAGGGATGAGTGGGTTTTGTATTCAGGGTGCTCTTTTCACATGTGCCCAAGTGAGTCCATGTTCAGGGAGATGAAGAAAATAGATGGAGGATCTGTTCTTCTAGGAAATGATCAAATCTGCAGGGTTAAGGGTATTGGTTCAATTAAGCTCAGATTACATGATGGAGCTGAGAAGATACTGTCAAATGTAAGATTTGTTCCTGATCTCAAGAGAAATCTCATCTCATTAGGCATCTTGAATCTGCTAGGATATGAGTTCAATACCAGAAATGGTTTTATTCACATCACCAAAGAGAATAAGGTAATGATGAAGGGTAAGAAATCAAATGGTCTCTACATATTAATGGGAAGCTCAGTGACAGGCTCATCAAATGTAGCAATGAGTACTGCTGATACAGTTCTATGGCACAAATGACTGGGACATATAGGTGAGAGGGGACTCAGTGAACTCTCAAGACAAAATGTGTTTGGAGATCAGAAGACAACCAAGGTGGACTTCTGTGAACACTGCATTCTTGGAAAGTCAAAGAAGAATCCCTTTCCTAAGGGAAAACATCACACTGAATCACCACATGATTACATACATTCAGACATTTGGGGGCCATCAAGAACTGAAACCCACAGTGGAGGTAGGTATTTCATAACCTTCATTGATGATTATAGTAGGAAGGTGTGGGTGTACATCTTAAAACATAAGAGTGAAGCTCTTGGAAAATTTAAAGAATGGTACACTGAGCAAGGAAACAAGAAAGGCAGGTTTATTAAAAACCTCAGAACAGACAATGGTTTAGAGTATGTCTCTGAGGACTTTCAGAACTTTTGCAAAGAGAAGGGAATTACCAGGCATAGAACTGTCCCTGCAAACCCTCAACAAAATGGTTTGGCAGAAAGAATGAATAGGACTATACTTGAAAAAGTCAGGTGTATGCTCTCTGATGCAAGGCTACCAAAAGTTTTCTGGGGTGAAGCTGTCTCTACTGCTTGTTACCTAATAAACAAATCACCATCTTCTGCTATTAACTTCAAGACACCAGATGAGCTATGGCATGGAAGAATATCAGACTACAAGAAGTTGAAGGTCTTTGGCTGCCTAGCTTATGCACACATCAGACAAGACAAGTTGGAGCCAAGGGCATTAAGATGCATCTTCATTGGCTATCCAAAGGGTGTGAAGGGATACAAGCTGTGGTGTTTAGAAGCAGGTCAGAAGAAATGCATTGTAAGCAGGGATGTGACATTCAATGAGAGGATTATGGGATACAATCAAACTGAAGAAACTTTGAATGCAAAAGGGGATACTCAAGTTGAGGTGGAGCCCTATACTCAAGTGACTGCATCAGATCCCACTCAGATTTTAGAGGATCCAGAAAATCCTCTAGAAGATCCTGGAAATGATCACACTGACTCAAGTTCTGATTCAAACTCAGGAAATGTGGCACAAGAACTCAGAAACTATAGCTTGGCAAGAGATAGACAAAGAAGATCAGTTCATCCTCCTGCAAGATTTGGACATGCTGACCTTGTGTCCTATGCTCTCATCACAGCTGAAGAAGTGGAGTTCAATGATCCACAATCCTATGAGGAAGCAATCTCCAGTGTTGACAAGGAAAAGTAGATCCTAGCAATGACTGAAGAGATACAATCACTAGAGAAGAATAAAACCTGGATTCTAGTGAAAAGGCAAAATGATCAGAAGGTTGTGACTTCAAAGTGGATATTCAAGAGGAATCAGAGATTGGATCAGAGGGGAAAGAAATGATAAGATACAAGGCAAGGCTTGTTGCAAGGGGTTTCACTCAAAGAGAAGGAATAGACTACAATGAAGTGTTCTCTCCAGTAGTAAAACACTGCTCCATTAGGATCCTACTTGCTAAAGTAAACCAGGAAGGTCTTGAGCTCCAACAACTTGATGTTAAGACATCATTCTTACATGGTGAATTGGAGGAGACCATATACATGCAACAACCAAAGGGATTCACACTGCCAGAACACAAAGATAAGGTATGTTTATTGAAGAAATCACTATATGGACTAAAACAAAGTCCTAGACAGTGGTACAAAAGGTTTGACAGCTTTATGATCATTGGTTTCTCAAGATGCAAGTATGACAACTGTGTTTATTTTGAGAAGGAAGGAAATGAGGTGATAACATACTTACTATTGTATGTTGATGACATGCTGATCGCCAGTAAAAGTATTGGCAAGATCCAAAACTTAAAAGCCAAGCTGAGTTCTGTTTTTTACATGAAAGATTTAGGAGCAACCAAGAGAATTCTAGGGATGGAGATTATCAGAGATAAGGAAAATGGCAGGCTACTGCTTACACAAAAGGAATACATTGAGAAGGTTCTCAAGAGGTTCAATGTGCAGCAGTCCAAACCTGTCACAACTCCACTTGGCCAACACTTCAAGCTATCATCTGAACAAAGTCCTAAAGACAGTAGTGAAATAGAACTGATGAGCAAGATACCTTACTCAAATGCTGTTGGGAGTATAATGTATGCTATGGTTTGTTCAAGACCTGATCTTGCCCATGCTATTAGCTTAGCAAGTAGGTTTATGTCTAATCCAGGAAGGCTACATTGGGATGCTCTCAAGTGGATCCTAAGATATCTAAAGGGGACATCAAGCCTGGGACTTCTATTTGAAAGATCAGATGTTAAAACACCCCTTCAAGGGTATGCAGATGCAGATTTTGCAGGAAACATTGATACTAGGAAATCACTCACAGGATATGTCTTCACTTTGTTTGGAACTGCAATCAGTTGGAGGGATGTTCTCCAATCAGTGGTAGCTTTATCTACAACAGAAGCTGAGTATATTGCCATGACAGAGGCAATCAAAGAAGCAATGTGGCTTAAGGGAATGCTAAAGGAATTTGGGATAAAACAGAAAGAGGTTGCAGTACAATGTGATAACCAAAGTACTATACACTTGGCTAAACATCAGGTTTTCCATGAGAGGTCTAAGCACATTGATGTGAGGCTACACTTTGTAAGAGATGTAGTTGACAAGAAGCTGGTCAAAGTACAAAAGGTTCACACAGATGACAATGCAGCAGATTTTCTAACAAAGGTAGTCCCAAGCTCCAAGTTCAATTACTGCCTTGATCTGATCAAGGTTCAATCTTGGGATGTACCTTAATGACAACTATGAAAAGGGATGATGAGGTGCTCTATCTCACTTGGTTTGAGGTGGAGGATTGTTGAAAGTACAAAACAAGTGAGGATGAAAGTTAAAGAAGGCTCTGATACTATACGAATGCTTAAGTGATACTTTGTTATGTGGAAATTATCTCTTAAGTGTGGTGATCTCAGAACCGGTTTTATTTCCTCAAGAACCGGACGTTTTCAGACCGAACCGGAGCCATGAAAATAAAGCCGGTTCGACCGAACCGACAGTTATGAAGAATCAAATTGGTTAGGCTGCAGATTTGGGCGCGACACATTGAAAACAGATTCTCAACCAAAATTGCAAGCGGTTATGAAGCATCGATCCAAGAGACTTACTGGGTTTTGAACGGAATTCAATAACCGACCTAATCATATAAGAATCGAGGCAGTTCTCGTTCTGAGTAAGATCAATTTGAGAGTTTATCAGTTTAGCATAAAAAATTAGGGTTCTTCGGTTTTTCAGAAATTCGTTTCTTTCAATTCTTCTTGTAATTGTATTGATTCTTCCGATTGATTAGTGGAATAAGGGCGCCTCATCCGTGGATGTAGATCACTTCGATCGAACCACGTAAATACTTGTGCAATTTCGATTTTGGTTTTGTTCTTTCAGTTTTGGTCCTGCAATTTTCTTGTTGTGAGTTTTTCTTGGCATTGATAGTAGCTGTTCTTGATCCTTGTTCTACAAAATATGTATAGTATGAAATTGTTTATAGTGCAACTAGTTTGCAACCAATACTTGTCAATAGAACAACTAATAACCTTTCAAAATTAATAACAATCTTCAAAATTAAAACACTTTAGCAAAAATAACTAATACGTACAATTTAGCGAAAACAAATATTGTCTACTATAAGTTTCTTATTACTATTATATTTTATTAAAAAATATATTTATTAATATATGGTGAATCATATGCTTATATTTGTCTAAAAAACTAATGGAGTGTTGTAAAAAATAAGTACTTTAGTTGTTTAAGAAAGTATTTATTTTTATTAAATATGGAGTATTATTTTTATTTTTTATGAAATAAAAAATTTATTGTGTTCTTGTGCACTAAATGCATCGTGCAACTCGGATATGGATCCTTTGTTGGGCAGTGAAACCAGCAAATGATGCTGGATACTAAAACGGTGACGTATATCTCCTTTTCTAACTTATTAACACGGTATAAAAAAATCATGACTTGATCTTGCTAAAAAGGGGGAAATTAAAAAAAAAAAGATATATATACGGCACCGTATTAGTACTCAGCACCATTTGCTGGTTTTATTGCCCAGCAGAGGATCCATTTCTGCAACTCAAGTATATTTGAAAAAGTTCACTGAAAAATTACTCTTATTTTTATTATAAAGTCACCTTTTGATAAATTGTAATAGTATTGACTTTTCAATAAAAATATAGGAGTAACTCTTTAAAGATAATAAAGGTGACTTTTTAACAGTGTATTTGAGTTGAACGGTACATCTGGTGCATATAAGAGTAAAACTATTATAAAATATCCAAAAAAAAAAAATGTGAAAAACCTATAGTAGAAATTAAAGAGGGAGTAATACTCTTTATTAAAATATATAATTAATATTTTTAAAATAATTTTCATAGTAAAATGAACTTATTCCTTCGTCACAATTTTATGGGTTCTAGTTCATTTCAAACAACAAATTCATGAAATATAACCAAGTAATCAAAGTTTAATTTAATTGGGATTAACAACAAGAACAGTGGTAATCCAGCAAATTAATAAAATAAAATTCGATCCTCTAGGTTGTTCTTGAACTGTCACACACGTGGACATAACTCAAATCGTGCCCAAGAACCCAGAACCCGATCCACAAAATATTTTCTTATTAAATATATAAAACCCATCAATTAAAAAGAATGGAAATTAAGACCAAAATAAAATAAAATAAATAAATAAAATTGACATATATAGATGGGCATTGACCAAATGTGATGAATATTGAATAGCAATTCCACCTGTCATTAAAAAATAAGACGCCGACAAACCAGAAAAGACGGTTTTGATGAATATTCAATTCAGGCAACCGACCTTTTTCCCATCAGGTAATCTTAAACATAAGCTAAGTCTAATAATTAAAAAATAATCCCCTGCAAGTAGATCATTTTAATTATTAATTATGTACGTACATAGATGATTATTGTTTGTTTGGATAAATTAGGAAGATTTAATGCCGACTTTTTTTAGGGATCAGAGAGGAATGACAGCCAGCTTACAGAATGCAAATAGCCGGCGCTCATTGCATTTCTTTTTTGTCATGTCCTTATATAAGAATCTGCCTACGATCTCGGATTTCTTCATAACTTCTTGCATGTAACTATAATGTAACATACTTATTTTTTTGGATAGGTAAATGTTAGTGGTTAGTAATTAGAAGTTAATTCACCAAGTCTTCATACACTCATATCTCCAAGTTAATGTAACATACTTATTAATGTGCTATTTTACTACCCACTTGCCTAAATTGTGACATCTTTTAAGATATATAGATCATGAGTTCATATCCGGTGAGGAATATAGGAAAAATATATAGCATATACAGATAAATTTCAGGTAAAAATATCGAAAATTTCGGTGTACTGCACTTATAGCATATACAGATAAATTTTAGGAAAATTTAAAATATTCACAAAATTGACACTAATTACAAATTGATTCTATGCTGAAAAAAAATATGCTTCTGTGCAGGAAAAAGATATACTGATCTGTGAAAAATTATGAACCAATTTATAAATATAGTCAATTTTTTGAACCAATATGCAAATGCCGCTAAATTTTAAATATATCGAAATTTTAGTATATATTAGTCTCTCATGAATTTGAGTTCACGTAAATTCAAATTTTTAATTATTATTGTTATGTATATCAACTAATAGTATTAGTTGATATCCATAACAACAATAATTTTATGTGTATAATATCAATATATAGTCAAAGATTTGGGTTTACAAGTTACTCAATTCAATTTTTGGTTTAGTATATTAGTATTTAGGATAAAACATAAAAAACTCATTTCGCAGTATACACGGGTATTGTATATAAATTTAAGTATAACGAGATATGATTAATTATATATAATCTGGTTTATAAAAAATTGATAAGATGTTGACATGTATTTTTATGCGTCAATTAATTCTTTTCGTACGTCACAAATTTTGATATGAAAGATGTTCCACTAATAAAAGCTTATTAGTTTTAACCTTGGACCAAATTACAACTATCATTTTATAATAAATCAATTAATTTTTTAATTAAATAATTACTATAATTTAAAAAGTACAAGTAGAATTTTTTTTTTCATTCCAATATCAAAACTTATGAGATTTGATAGGATCAAATCAAATAAATAAAAATAAGTCAATAATATAAATTAAAGCTTTGTATTTAGAGTGAGATCTGTAAAATTATTTACAAGTGCAAAAGATGAAAGGATCAAAATTGATTACAACAATTCGCACATTAATGGACATGTTCCCCAACTACAAGCAAATTAATTATATAAGCACTCCATTCTCAGGGTGCCACCTCGGATATCTCGTCCCAATTACTCCCTACTCTCCTAACCAATTTGCACACTTTCTATTTTGGGTTGTTCCAAATCAATTTGCACCCTACTTAAAAGGAAAACATTGATTTGCGTGCACACTCACAAAACTTTCCACACATTTACCCATATACCACTACTTTATTTAAAAAATATATTTTTCTTAAACCGTGTGTCATCCCAAGGGTGCAAATACCCCTGGGACGGAGGGAGTACTATTTAAGTTTTCATGCTACTTATTTATGGAAAAATGTACTCCCTCCGTCCCAGAGCAATCTGCAAGGGAGGAGGGACACACAAATTAAGAAGAAAGTAGAATAAAGTAAAAAAAATAATATTTTGAGGGTTAATTTGGTAAAATTTTATGTAAAAAGTGAAAAAGATAGTTGGATTGAGTGTAATGTGGGCCCAAAAAGTGAAAAAGTAATGACATTTTGTGTAAATATATAGATATTGTGAGGGTGAAGTTTATAAAAAGGGTTTCTTTTTTTGGGTCTGCAAGTTTCTCTGGGACGTCCCGAAAAGGAAAACTTGCAAGTTCCTCTAAGACAGAGGGAATATTTGATATGAAAATTCTTTAATATTTAATATAATAAAAAAATATGAATAAATTTATAGTAATTATAGTAGTCACTGAGAATAAAAAATTATATATAATATTATTATTTTTCCTAAATAAACTAGATAATTATTACTTCATGTGATTATTATTTTCTTATCATATACTAATTCTCCAATTATTCTTAATGAATTTCTCATATGACAACCAAGAATTTTTTTTTATTCACTTTTTTCATAAGAATTACAACACGAATGATATAAATACCATAAAAATTGATGAATTTGGAGAGACGAATAATAATATATTACCCGTTCTCTAATTCACGGGGAAATAATGGTGACTTCTGTGACTTGTGAATGTCGGAAAAATTTATGTTCCTGGTAAGTTTGGGCATACATTAGGAAAAATTGATAATTGAAAGACATAAATTGCTATCCATAACCTGGAAAACAATTCTTCCTACCCTTCTTCACTTGATTGGCAAATTTTGCAAAGGAAAATTATAAATAGGATCACTTTATGCTATACAATTTACCTTTCGATTAAAAAAGAATAAATGTATGAGTTTGTTCTGAACCAATTAATAGTCCAATACTCACCCATTTAAAAAATAATGTTGTTTTAGAAGTATATATATACCTCTGAATCTGATCACACTTTCTCTCTCCTCCCACTTTGAGAGAAAGTAATGTGTAAATAACTTATACGGGGAGAAGAGAGAAAAGATCTAGTAATATTTTAATTAGAAGTATATGAGAGACTTTTTAGGAATTTTTCAAAATATAGTAGATCTTCTATATATATATATATATATATATGATTTTAATCTTGTATGCATCAAGTGCACTATGCTACTTAAGTGTATTTTTAAAAGTTACACAAAATACTATTGAAAAATCACACATATATATTGAAAAGTGTATTATTAATAGTGTTACTTTTCAGTAATAATATATGTGATTTTTCATTAATAAATATTATAACTTCTTAAAAATATAATAATATTTAAATTAATTATGGAGCACCTGATATACAAGAGACTTACTCCGGGTAACTAAAGAAAATGTGAAAAATAATTCAAAAAATATATACTTAACAACACTAATTTAAGACGGTGGAAGTATATACACAGTTAAATATATGTGAAATAGAAGCCTAGATTAAACTTGGAGAATTAAAATGTATATTCTATATTTGAAGGTTAACATGTGTAA
This sequence comes from Prunella vulgaris, assembly GCA_026898435.1. Lineage (NCBI taxonomy): Eukaryota > Viridiplantae > Streptophyta > Magnoliopsida > Lamiales > Lamiaceae > Prunella > Prunella vulgaris. The sequence continues at coordinate 244,855 of JAPKLY010000507.1, read as the reverse complement.
TGATATTATAATATAATAATAATACTTCAAGATTAAGTTAATTGATATATAATTATTTTTTATATATTATTAAAATTTTATGTGTTTTTTTTCATATCATATATATAATGTAACCAAATACATAAGATTCAAGATTGACACGTCAAAGATTTTGTTTCCTTGAATCAATATGCATGGTCAATTTTATTGACTAAGTGAGTAAATTTACATGCAATTTGGGTGTTTGCAAGAGAGAGAGAGAGAGAGAGAGAGAGACAGGCGAATCATGCAAAATAGTTTTTATTTGAGGAATCGATCGAGTTATTCAAGGAAAATCTTTGGCTCCTGGGATTTGCAGCTGAATCTCATAGTATCCTCTCGTAATCTCATCAGATTATCATGTCACTTTTCTTCTTTTAATTTCTTTCATTATTAAGTAAGGCTCCAGTACAATTCTACCAGTGTATTTTTAAAAAGTTAATTCAATTATTATTACAAAATTTATTTTTATTATTATAGAAAAGCTCTCTTTTAATATCCAATAAAAATAGAGGTGATTTTTCAATAAAATTAAGGATAAATTTTCAATAATAATAAAAGTAATATTACAAAAATATACTTAAATTGCATAGTGCACATATAAGATTATTAATTAAGCCTTAATTATTATTTTCCTTTCTCATGAGATAAATTATACTATTAATTTTCTTTAACAAATTAAAAACACTCTTTTGCAAAGATTTATTTGGTGGGGTGGGGTCTCTTCAAAATACTTTTCCTAGAATTTATAGATTTTGTTTAAATAAAGATTGTTGGTTGGTAGTTAGTTGTAGAGACTAGTTGATCCTTTGAAAGGGGAAGAAATTATTCTAAATAATTTTATTTACACAAGACAAACGATGAACACAAACAAACAGTATTCTATGTGTGTTTTGTCGTCTATAAATCTGTTAATGCAGAAAAATATATATTATCTCACTTCACTATAAGAAAATTGAAAACAGGCTAATGGTTTTCTAACATATTTTCATCCCCAAAACAATTTCATTTTTAAAAACCGGGGATTATATATATGTATATGTATTTAAATTCTAATTATATAGGCATTTTTCATTCTTTAAATTACCTACACATAAACTTGTTAATCTACAAATAATCTATCGACAAAAATGACATACAGACAATATTTTTCTGAAAATAAAATTACCTTATATATAAATAATTTCACTAAGAAATTTAAATATTGTAAATAATCGTAGGCAATTACTACGTATAAAGACAAAATTATTTTCTTTGAAAATCATATAGCCATAAGTAGATGGCTTAGTCTTGTATGTGCACCAGTTACACCGTGCAACTCAAGTGTATTTTTAAAAAGTTAAACAAAATGCTATTGAAAAGTTACACAAGTTATTACTGAAAAGTATATCTTAATTTTTCAATAATAATTTGTGTAACTTTTCAGTTGTATTTTGTTTAACTTTTTAAAAATGAACTTGAGTTGCAGGGTGTAACGGGTGCACAAAAGACTTACTCTAAGTAAATTCTCATAGATTTTTTTTATTATTAATTTGATAGGGATTACAATTACAAATCACTTAGTAAAAATAAAATAAGGTTATTCAATTTAGAAAGTAGTTTGAACTTACTAAGTATTTCCATACTAGTGAAATGAAAATTTATGAATCTTGCCATGGGATAGATGTAGGAGTTTATATTTTAATAAATATAACTTAACTTTTTTATAAAAATATTTTTAAAAAGATGTATAAGGGTTGCACAGAAATCGCGCAAGGACATTTTTACAAATATTAGGTGATATTTTTCAAAAAGCAAACTTAAAAAGTGGATTTTACCCAATTTTTTTGAAAATCTATCTATATCTAATAAATAAGAAAAAGTTATAAAAATAGAAACTCCTTTTTACCCAAAATTTCTGTATATAGAAACTTTTCTTAATCCAAAATTTCTATTTAAGAATTTTTATAAATTTTAACCTTTCTAAATTATTCGCGGATACGCGGCAAATAGAAGAGGGAATGATTATGTTTGATTATTCTGGTGAATTTTTACTTCGTAGAACAGTGACGAGGGCGGAGCTCCTGCATAGTGATGTGGCTGATGTGTGGAGAGTACTAGAGGCGATACAGTGGATGAAGAATTTGGGGTTACCCAAAATTCAAGTGGAATCGATTCTAAAAGAGTAGTGGATGTGTTCATAGCTAGGTAGAATGAGTCTATCTTATTTGACGATTTTATTTGGGAGGAAAAAAGAATTTCTTGAAGACGAACCCCATTTTATGATTGCTTGGATTAGTCGAGATGCTAATAAAATGTCACATGCTCTTGCTAGGACTTCTAAAAATATTGATAGTCCTCATCGTTGGATAGAACCATCGATGATTTAAGATGATCTATTCCATAGATGCACCTCTCGCATCTAAGTTTCCGTTCCATCAAAAAATAAAAATAAAAACCCTAAAAACTATTATCCTTCTAATTGCAATTGTTCCACCTCCAACTACTAAAAAAATTAATTACAATATGTTGAGGTATTTACACTATAAATATCCTACTCGACAATAGTTTTATTAAAACAAAAAACCAAATGCTTTTTTCATTAATTATAAGCTCTAATATTTTATAAATTCTTCTAAAAGCTTTTAAAATGTAATTTTTATATAATTTATAAGTCATCAAAGTATTTGATTAATAAATTATATATGCCTTTTCATAATTCATTATAATTATTTTTAAAATAAAATTATTATTTTTTATTTTTTATGTTGAGGTAAGGGTGGGTGGTGGGGTGGCAGTGGGAGTGGAAGTGGTTAGAAAATAAGTTAAGATTTTTTAATTTCTATTTTTAGAGCATAAGTTGCAAACACCTCATTTTAAGATCTTATAAGATATTCTACATTTTTTAACCGAACAGTGTAATAGAGCTCACAAGCTACTAAACAACTTATAATTAGAAAAAAGTTATAAGCTCAGCAAAATGTACTTTATATCTTAAATAATCATCTATTACAAATAAAAGTCATTACAGTATTTTGGGTCTTCATTTTGACTTAAGATTTAATATCAAATTTATAATATTATGAGGGTTTAAATTATTCATAAGTGTAAGTTGGTCGCTTCTTAGGCCTTTAATGTGACCAACGGTCAATTTCACCTTGAATCATACTAGATTTTATTGGGGCATGTTTCTAGGTGGCGAGCAACTTTACATGGATGTCAACTCATCTAGTATGGGTTTGAATTGGTGCCTCTGCACTTAAGCAGCTCACTATCATTATGAGTGAACTCAGTAGCTTGTACTTTGATAATGATAATCTTCATTGGTTGCATCATCTCGTTTGCCTATCAATAGAAATATATAAAAAATTAATACTTCATCTAACATAAAATCAAATATAAATTAGATAATATTCATTTTAAATTTACAGATAGTGAAATGCACGGGTAGTATGCTAGTTTAACTAGCAGAAAATATGGGTGTACCCTAGACTCTAGCTCACTGGAGGCTAAGGGGATGTTTGTTTATGGATTAGAAGGGTTTGAAATCTTGTAAGGCGAATTTAAAATAAAGTAAAAAAAAATTTACATGTTTGAGAATGTAGATTTTGTAGGATTTATAAAAATAGGTTGAGATTTTGAAAAATATAAGATGATAAGAATATTATATATTTGGAAAAGTAAATATTTTATAATGATTGTGTAAAGTAAAAAAAAAAAAGACAGAGTATTGAGTTGAATATAATAATAATTAATAAAATGTGTAATAGAGATGATTGATAGTATATTGAAAAGTATATTTGAAAAAAATAAACTAGGTGTATTATAATAAATTTGCCCACCAAAATTATATAAGCAAATTTGAATTTGAATTTGTAATTATATAAGTCGATTAGGAATATCTATAAAGGAGGAAAATATCCCGATATTTTCCCGATATATTCACGATATTTTGCTCTTAAATTTTTTATAATTTTTAAATTTATCGATATCGATATTCAATATTCATCGATATTTTCACAAATTTAAAACCCCGATATTTCAATCGATACCGATATTTTCAACCTTCCTATAAACTAACATAAGAGTGGATTTGCCCATGTATCCCACTCTGAGGCGTGTGAGTTTACAACTTGACAGAGGTTGTTAAAGGCCATCAAAAACATTTCTCATTTTCTTCAAGACTAATTACCTGTTTTTTTATTAAAAAATTATCTCTTGTCAATTTAAAAAAAATAAAAATTACTTATATACGTTTTTTAGAGGTTGAAAAAGGGTTAAGGACGATATAAGTGTCATCCAACTCTCAAGTGTTTAAAGAGGCAGAACCTAGAGATGTTCGGCTTTAATGTTCATTTCTTGATATGAATTTGGTCATCAAATAGCATTTCTGACCCAGCCCATTTTGATATATTATATTCTTTTATTTCTTTAAAATAATTTTGATTTTTGAAGAAGTGTTGTGTATAGAACCAAGTTGTATTTTGATGTCATCTTTTGATGAGAAAGTATAATGTGAAATTTATTTTTATTTTGTGTGATTTATTAAATAAAATTAGTTATTTTATTAAAATATATTAATCCAATAATAATATATAATTGAAGGAAATTATACTATTTCTACTTTATCTTTTTTTTTTTTTTGGTTTGCATTTGCATATTCTTAAAAGTAGAAATTATTTTTAAAATTTCATCCTCAAAATATTTATATATTTTAGTTTTGTATGCATCAAGTATAATGTGCAATTCAAGTGTATTTTTAAATAATTATTCTTGTGATTAGTGTAATGTTACCCTTATTTATATTTTTTTACCGGAAAAAAACAATTTAGTAATGAAACTCATGTAAAATTGACTTTTCAGTTTAAACAGAAGTAACATTTTGGCAATAACATAAATAATTTTACAAAAAAATACACTTAAATTTCACGATGCATTAATTGATGCATAATAGGCTCACTGTGTTCACACTATGAATGTTGAAACCGGACGAGGAGGCCATCGGCTGATCTAATTTCTAAAAAAAATAGCACTACTGGACATTTTTTTAGGGATTATTCACTGCCCGGGCGGATTTAGGTGGGTGAATCGCCTAGACAATTTTTTTCATTTTATCTACATTTTTATTATTAAATTTATTCGAAAAATTTAAATATTAAAACCAAAAAATAAAAATAGATAGAAAATCAGTACCAATAACTCATTTTTGTCATTGTTTATGTTCGAGTCCACCATTCTGTCTTGTTACTCCATTTATTGTGATATGTATGAATATATTTGACTAAAATTTTATATGATAAAAATCTTGTACATAGGCAAACTTTGTGAAAAAATTGAACATATATATATGATTTAAAATTATTGATGATAATTTATTATGTAATTTTCTTTAAAAAAATGATCTGGTGGGGATTAGGCGGCGCCTAGGCGATGCGGGTGTAGAATCCACACGATTTGACTTCAACACCCTTTGGGTCACACACATTATTCATACTGTTCAATGATAATGAGAATAAGAATGTCTTTTCTCTATATGTTCCTAGATAGATTGAAGGAGAAATTATCTTCATGATAATTATATCATTAGTGATATGCTGTAATTTGAAAAAAAATGAGATGAAGGAAAGTTGGTGGGTAAAGAAGACAATGATTAAAGAGAAAGGATAGTAGAACGGGAAGTGTTTAATCAACACGGATATTCATTACCTTATTTAGGAAGACAAGTAGTGTCACAAAATCTTTTTTATTCTCATTAATCACCACAATTCTATAATTTTTTCAGTCCATTATCATTAAAGAATTTCCAACAAACTGCCCCTTATTTTATACATTTAATTCAATTAATATCATTAATATAATAATAATTTTTATTAATTACCCTTTAATATTTTATCCTTTATAATTTTTTAAAAATATCAATTCTTTTTATATTTTACAAAAAAATTCACGACCAAATTCCATATTATAAAGCTTATACCACAAAATATAATTATTAATATTATACATATTTTATATTATAATATTACTCCCTTCGTTCCGTAGAAATTTGCACCCCACGGGACGACACATTTTTTAAGAAAAATGTGTTTTATATATAAAGTAGTGACATATGGGTAAGTATGTGTATAAGTTTGTGAGTGTGCACGTAAATCAATGTTTTTTTTTTTTAGTAATGTGCAAATTTGTGTGAGACATCCAAATAAGAAAAGTGTGAAAATTAATGTGGAAAAGAGGGAGTAATAAATATAATATCAACAATTGTATGAATTTTATACTATAAAAAATGTTATTCAATATTTTGATTGGCATAATAAATTACAAACAATTTTTGGATATTTTGATAGGCATAGTTGTACACGTGCCAACCAACCAATAATATCTTAGCCCTCCAACAAAAAATATTCACATACACCCCCACCCCACTAGGTCAACTCGTCCCCTTAAATTAAAACACCAACACTTCCCCCCTCACCAAATGCATGAACCCAGCTCCCCTATATATACCCAACCCCCTCCCCCCCTTTTCCCTCACTCTCACTCCTCACTTCTCACTCTTCCCCCACCCCCCCTCAAGTGAGAGAGAGAAGAGAAGAGAAGAGAATAACCGCCAAAACCACCACAATTGGCAATGGTCCCACTGTCTCTGCCCCTTCTCTCCAAATGTTCTGTTTTTCCGGCAGAAAAGTCTTCTCTGCCCGACCTAAAACTCTCTGTTTCCGACCTTCCGATGCTCTCCTGCCACTACATTCAGAAAGGCTGCTTATTCACGCGGCCGCCGTTTCCTATTTCGGAGTTAATTTCTCTGTTGAAACGCAGCCTCTCGCAGGCGCTCACCCATTTCCCGCCGCTTGCCGGTCGTCTCACCACCGACTCCGACGGCTACGTCTATATTACTTGCAATGACGCCGGTGTGGAGTTCACCCACGCCGATGGGTCCCACATTTACGTCAGGGATGTATTAGCGTCGGACGACGGCGACGTGCCCGAGGAGTTTAAGGCGTTCTTCGCCTATGATTATACGGTTAGCTACGAAGGGCATTTTCGCCCAATTCTCGCCGTCCAGGTGACGGAGCTCGCTGACGGCGTCTTTGTCGGGTGCACCGTGAATCACGCCGTCACGGACGGGACTTCGTTTTGGAATTTCTTCAACACATTCGCGGAATTTAGCCGCGGCGTGAGGCGGATTTCGAGGACGCCGGATTTCCGCCGCGACTCGATTTTGATATCTCAAGCGGTGCTCAGGGTCCCCGCCGGTGGCCCAAAGATCACTTTCGACACCGACGCGCCGTTGAGGGAGATAATTTTCAGATTTAACAGAGAATCAATTCAGAAATTGAAAGCCACTGTTAACCACAATGTCTGTAAATCAGAGGATTACGGCGGAATTAACATTGCCGAGCTAATGGGAAAACACAGCAACGACACGCTGAAATTCCCCGAGGGGAAATTGACGCCGTTGGCCTGGCTGCGAAACGCAGTTTCGCGAGAATCGAGCAATCCTACAGTGGAAATTTCGTCGTTTCAGTCGCTTAGCGCGTTGCTCTGGCGGGGCATCACCCGCGCGAGGAAACTGCCGGCCTCCAAAACGACGACGTTCCGAATGGCGGTGAATTGCCGCCACCGGCTGGAGCCTCGGCTGGAGCCGCTGTACTTCGGGAACGCAATTCAGAGCATCCCGACGTACGCGACGGCGGGGGAAGTAGTGGGGAAGGACCTGCGGTGGTGCGCGGAGCAGCTGAACAAAAACGTGGTGGGGCACAGCTGCGGTACGGTGAGGAAGTATGTAGAGGATTGGGAGAGGGACCCACGGTGCTTCCCATTGGGGAATTTCGACGGCGCGATGATCACCATAGGGAGCTCGCCCCGGTTCCCCATGTACGAGAATGATTTCGGGTGGGGCAGACCCGTTGCGGTTCGGAGCGGGAGGGCCAACAAGTTTGACGGCAAGATTTCGGCGTTTCCGGGTCGGGAGGGGAATGGGAGTGTGGATTTGGAGGTGGTTTTGGACCCGGTGACCATGGCGGGTTTGGTATCCGACCCGGAATTCATGCGATACGTGTCGGGCTATTAATAGCACATCTATTAATGTGTGATTACGTATACGCCCAAATAAATATGGGATGGGGATGGAAGGTTTTCTTTCTCTGGAGGGAAGTGAACTAATAACGGTTGGAGGGAAGGGTTGGGTTTGGGTTGGAGGTGATGGTTTATCTAATTTGTGATATACTTTTAATCTTCTTTTTTTTACAACATTCTTCCTTTTGTAATCTAATTTTAATATTAATTCCGTGCTCCAATTTAATTTCTTGAAATTTGATACGTATTTGTTAATCTTCAATTCCGTACGCAACTTTAGTTTCAATTATTGCGTGGGAGTGTACGTACTGCAATAAATAAATAAGAACAAGAAAATGGGGGATAAGAATTGGCTAAAATCAAGTTTCCTTTTCACAAGATAAAATAGGCATTGACTAGTATAGTACTCACTGGATTTAGGTGATCTCTTGTCAACATAATTTCTGCAAAATCGACAACTCTAAGTGTTTTTTTGGGCCTAGACGCCGCCTAGGCAGTTCTAGACGACCCTAAATTTGTATTATTATATATTTATTAAAATAGTCGGCGCCTACCGCCTAGGCGCTAGGCGGCCAAAAAACATCCGATTATCGATTTCTAACTTCTACAACCTTGAAATTACATACATATTCGATTCCAAAAATAAAACAGTTTACACTTTCAATTCAATAGCACAAGTAAACTAAACCTCAAAAAACTATTGGAAAATAAAATGAAAACGATGCGAAGATAAGAAGGCAGGGCGGGCGACCATTGGTTTGTGAGGTATACATAAGCATGCTTAAATACATTTTTGTTGTTTGGAAAGCATGCAAAAGCTCCTATATATCTATAAACTTCAAACTAGTTTAGAGAAGAAAATTTCAAAATTGGCAATCAATTAATCAGTCGAATAATACAGCGTGACTAAAATTTACTTGCTATAACGTTTGCAAAACTGAATAGATACCAAGACCAAATTCATTTAACCAATTAAAATTAAATCAAACAGAATTATGGTGGTTTTCAATCTCGCCCTACTGCTTCAAAATATAGGTAGCTTGCCTATTAGGATGCTAACTTGCACTATCCAAAATTAATTGGGCTAAATAATTTTGAGGACCAAAAACATAGTTAGCCCAACCCAATGTCAATGTCTAAAGGTCAAAATTGGCCTAAACTTCAATTACCAACATCTAAAACCAAAGTCTAATTATTAAGGTCGTGCTTGATATGAAAATTCATCATCACCCCATATAATTACCTCAATCTTATTTCTCATTAAACATATGTAAGAGTAAATGAGGAAAATAAAATTTCATTCCCATTGAAAAATTTGAAACAAGTGTCATCTAAGATCTAAGACCAAAATCCACAGAAATATTTATTTCACACAACAATTTTGAAACTATCTTCAATAACTCCAATTAATTAAGAGTAATTACCTTACCAAATTATTCAATATGGGAGAATTAACTCTATAGTTAATACTTTCAATATTTCCAACTTTGTCAATTAATTTCTTACTTATCGAATTTCGATTTTGAAATTTTAAAAATACTACAAACATCTACTCCGAAAATAGATCAGTCTTATGATATTTAATTTTTTTATATTTAAATTTTGGCCAACTATTTAATTTGTCAAAAATAAACTTACACTATTCTATTGAATAACAATTAATTATATAAACACCAATTTCTCAAACAGAATTAGATATGCATAAGAAATTGTTCTAAAAGAGCATATGTTGGGTCACCAGGTCTTCTCTCACGACTCACGGTCTGATTTACGAACTTGGGTCCAGGCCACCCGTTTAGTGGACACAAAACCGATGAGATTGGAAGACACCCAAATCCCTCGTGTAGAGTTGCACACCACTACAGCTTCTCAACTCTCACTCACAATTTCGTTCGATCCATAGGGTGGCTACCAACTAAAACTAGGATTAAAAAAATAGGCTTAATGGGCTAAAATCAAGTGGGCTCGCGCCCAACAACTAGGGATGGCAAATGGAACGGGTCGGGGCGGATACTAGAAGATCCAAATCCACTCCACTCTATATGCGGGCCAGGTCGGATCGATCCGTTACGGATCACGGGGCGGGGCAGATCGATCCATTCTAAATTAAAAATTTATAATATATAATATATTGTTACATATTTAAAGTAAATTTAAGATCTTAATTAAAAAAAAATTATGATATTAAAAACATAATATACGAATTTATTTTTATCTTTAAATATGTTGATATCAATTAAAATTTATAGTTAAAACATCATAATATATTTCATATTATATTTTATTAGTATATATTGATCTAAATATATTTGTTAAATTAATTTATTCTTATTTATAGTATATATATACTAATAAATAACAAAATTTTTTTTAATAAATACCATATATATTCAATTTTTAATAATACAAACGGGTCAAAATGGAGCGGGCAGGTCGGGACAGAGCGATAATGATATTCGTACCCGCTCAGCACCGTTGCGAATCGCGAGGCGGAGCGATCTATACTGTGAGGATTCAGATCGAAGCAGATCGGGGCAGACCAAACTGTCATCCCTACCAACAATGTAGATAAAAGAGTTGAAAATTTTATGTGAGCCACAAAATTAGACTTACATTCTATGTTTGTGTATTCCCTAGAGGCTACAACTATGTCAGTTACTATATTTAACATATTTAAAATTAGAATGATATTTGTCAATGTATGCAGCTCGAAGAAAAACACTTAAAAGTCATTTTCTTTTCCCACTAGTTATTTTCTTTATGAACAGAAGCCGTTCAAAGGACAGAATTGAGGTCAGCTTTTTGGGAAACATCAAAATTATTTTGTTTTTATATGAAGAGAGGTTAGATAAACGTGGTTTCACGCGATCAATTGTTCTAATTTTCGTTGGCCGGAGAAATGAAAACAAAAGTTGATGATTTTTTTTTTCTTTTTACAAGTAAAGAATTATTATTTATTTAAAAAATGTATTGATAAATATCCAAAAAAAATTATAAAGTTTCTGTTGATGCAAGATATAGAAAAGATAACACTGAAAATTCATTTTATCATAATATAAATCAGCATTCTAAAACTACTCGAGGACAAGCTAATCATTCCCAATAATTTTTTATTTTTTTGTTTCATTCCTTTGTTCTCACCCAGCTTAGTGCCTATTTTCAATATCTATTAATAGTATTGAAGTACCTATTTTTTTTGAAAAAATTGAGTTTTACCAATTTAAAAAATAAGTGTTTCTACACTTTTAGTATAAATTGAAAACAGACACTCAATTTCATGCTTTCAATTCTTTAAATATTTTTCCTAGATTGACATGCTCATTTTGGAATACTACAACATTTCTTGTCATTCGTAACAACCAAATCACGCGTTCACCGATAACAGTCCTCCTCTCTCTTACCATGATGAAATTAGTAATATATACATAAACATTTGAAAAATATAATAGAAAAATTGGGATTGTAAATAATATTATATGTGTCATATTTTTCCATCTTTGTTAATATTAAATATTATTCATTTTTTTATAAACTTCTCCTTTTACCATTTTGATTCATCGCTGTATAACTTTTATTTTTATTTTTTTATCTTTTTTAAAATTTGGTATTCATTTTTTTATTCTTATTTTTAGTACTTTTTACACTTTTCCATTACTTCTTTATTTTTTCATCACATCATTTATGCTATAACTATTATTTAATACTTGTCTTAATATGTGGGCTCAAAAGCAATGGAAAGCTTATACTGGAAAGTAAGTCTCTTAAAAAAAAATATACTTTCACTTGTGCTCATTTCGTTTTACATATACATTAAAAAATTAATAAAATATTTAATAAAGTAAATAAAATAGATAAAAAAAGATAATTGATGTGAATAAAATAATTAATGTGAATATAAAGTCAGTGATATATCTATAATAAAGTTATAATTGGATAAACAACTTAATTTAGAAGCATAAATCGATGGGTCTTTCTCTCTCTTGGAAATTGTAAAACTTCGGCGGCAAGTCCTAATCTTTTTCGGCAGCTTAGCCGTAATCAGTCTATCAGCTTAACTCCACGAGCACGGCTAGCCGGATCTCTACTCAATTAGGGTTCAAATTTGGGGTGTGCCAAATGATCTTGGGTCCCTTAGAAGTTTCAATTTGAAGTGCGAGCTGGAACGAAATAGATGTGGATTGGTCCAGATAGAAAAAGTCACCTTAGTGTGGGGTATTATTTTTTTGCCATAGAACTTTGAAAGTTGTTAGCATCTGTTTCTTTTGTATACTCTTCATGCCATCCCGATTGATCTAGTGTATTTTATGCATCTCTCTAGTTTGATCGAGAATTGAAAAATTGATATAATGTGTTGTAATGATTATTATTTATAAATGATCGGTTACTTTTTGTCTAAAAAAAGTTATGATTGGATGATGATATTAAAGTAATTATTTTCATAAAGAAAATATGCATATTTTTTGTGGACGGATAAATAAGATAAGTAAGTAAAAATTAATTTCATGGAAGGAGAATATATATAAAGCATATTCAAATTAATTTAACTTTTAATCTGTATTAAAAATAAGTATATGTATGTCGTTGTGGATGAAGGAAGTCCTTTTAAATATTCCTGAATAGAATAATCATTAAAAATAAAGGTTGTTTGACTGAGTTTAAAAGTTTTTTAAAACATTTCATAAGTTGTTTAAGAGTTTATAAGCTTTCTTATAGTGTTTAGTAAAATAAGATGTTTGATAGCTTATAAATCTTAAAATAAAATCCTTACATCTTATAAACTGTAAATATATATATATATATATATATGTATATATCCTAGCTTATTTTCCTCACAATCTTCACCTCCTCCCACCCGCTCACCCGGGCCCATCACTACTCTTCAACCCTACATCAACATAAAACATAAAAAATATTTATTTTTTAATAAAAAATTTTTTTTAAAAATCATGATAAATTAATAAAGAACTTATTAACCAAACACTTCAACAATTTATAAACTAATTAAAAATAACATCTTATAAACTTTTACAATAACTTACAAAAAATTAAAACATAAAAAATTTAAATAAATTTAAGTCAAACACCCCTATCCAATTATTATTATTAACGTACCCAGTTCATGGAAATTTTATTTTAATTTATACATTTTTTACTCCTATTGCGCGACATTGACAAATTGAACAGTAAAGAGAAAATGGATAAGACGCAATTTATTATATTTATTTTGAATATTTTACTCACAATAGAAATTACAATATCAAATGATTTCACAATATATCTCATTTAAGAAGACATAATAATGAATGTTATTATCCAAACTTGTAAAAAGAATTGATCAAAATAAGTTATAATCAATTAATTAAGTTGAAGCTCTAGCCTACGAACCAACTAGTCTTTATAAAACGTCATCCCTCAATTTACAAAATCGTAAGAAATACAAGTTTCTTATGCACCAAGTGCACAGTGCAATTCAAGTATATTACTAAAAAAGTTATACAAATTATTATTGAAAAGTTACACCATTAAAAATACATTTTTCAGTAATAATATGTGTAACTTTTCAATAGCATTTAATATAACTTTTTAAAAATAAACTTGAGTTGTACGGTGCACCTGATGCATACAAGACTAGAACCAAGGTTCGAAATTTCGCGAAATTTCGCCGAAATTTCGAAAATTTGAGGGTACCGATATGGAAATTCACTTGAACGATTATTTTTCCAAAATTTCGGTCAAATTTCGGGAAATTTCGGTTATTATATAGATATCGGTCCAGGGTAATTCAAAATGTGCAGATTATCGAGAAATATCGTGGAAATTTCGGTAATTTATCGGACAAAATTTTGGGAAATTACGGGAAATTTTTTTTTTTTTCAATTCTCAATTCTCGGGACTTGGTACCATTATTGCTTAGACCAAGATGGTATTTCTTCTTTTATATTTGAGACTCATAGGACATCATTTTGGTATTAGTTGTGTTAATATTCAATAATTATGAACAATTGTTGTATCGTTTTATATTTCTTACGTATGTTTTCTTGATATGTTTGTTGTAAGATTCTCATTTTATTGAGATTTTAAGTTCAATTAATGTATTAAGACTAGTAATAATATTGTCTAAAATTTCATGTTAAATTTTCATAGTTTTAATGAAATTTCCGTGAATTTTCTATTTTTTAACGATATCGATATTCGATATCGATATTTCCACCGATATATCCATAAATTTAGGGTACCGATATTTCCGTCGATACCAATATTTTCATCCTTGACTAGAACTATTAAAAAATTTATCTCGAAAATGGTGCCGAAGAACATCGCTTCCCTCAAAGCATCGGCTACGATATAGACTTTCAATTAGAGCCAATTTGAGGAGAAGAAACATCATCTTGTCCGATGTTGCACGGCGACACACACTTCTTTCTTGCTTGTTTGATTGCCAATTCTATTGGAGTGTGTTTACTTTAAAAGGATAAAATTATCTGTTCGTAAAAGATATATATGTTTGGACGGGTAGTAATTTTATTCTTCAAAACAAACACATAAATGATTGAATTCCTCTTGCATAAGACATAATGAAATCAAGATACCTTTCGTTCATTGTTCCAACTTGTTTTGTGGGAAGAACTTTGCTTTAGGATTATTAATCTGTGAAGTCTGGGTGTTTAGAAAGTGGAGAAATAACGCTATTTTTTAAACTATATGAGGTAGTATATGAGATTAGGTGTACCACTATGAAGTTGGTGTTTGGCGTCTTAACTTAAGTGTGTTTTTTAAAAAATTACACTATTTATTATTGAAAAGTTATACAAATTATTATTGAAAAATTACACCATTAAAAATACATTTTTCAGTAATAATATATATAACTTTTTAGTAGTATTTTGTGTAACTTTTTATAAATGAACTTGAGTTACACGATGCACCTAAGACTAAAGTATGATCGAAATAATTTTTTATTTGTAATTTCTCATTCTCAGTTTGACTCTCGACTTTTCTAGTGTTCTAAATTTCCTTTCTTAGCTTTGTGTTTTTCGTATTTGGACTGTTTAACCTTTTTCGATAGCACAAAAATTTATAACATGAAATTTATATTACTAGATATACTTATTAATACTATTAGTTATATCTAATAGTATAAATATAAAATTTATATGTATAAATCTAAATTCCATTTAGATTTATATGTAAGTATTTTCATTTCATTTACTATAAAATTTGTTTACATTTAGATTTATTGGACATGATTAATAGATTTTACGAATTTTATACTACTATATATGTTAACACAAATTCATGCACACTTTTAAATGAGAAGTGAAAGAGAGGAATCCAATTAATTGGCACCCTATCCAAGATGAAACTGCCATTTACAGAAATAGAAGAAATTAGTAATTAATGTCTATTATTAGAGGGGAGTCCCATCTACCATATTTATATGGATAATTCATCAATCAAATATGTAGCTATTAAATCTGGGTCAAGTTATGCCCTTACAAATCCATGTCAAAAACTTATCTTAAACTCTCTCATAACGTGACAACTTATCAATATTGTTTAATTAATTTTTTTAACTAAAAAATATACCACTAATTAACTAAAAGATTATCACTTTAAAAAAAATATAAAAATTTAACAAAGATTTGTAATATTTTTATTAAAAGAGACATATCACTTTTTATTATTATAATCCTATTGTATCTTTTAGTTTGATGATCTTATATTAATTGTCTTACACAAAATTTATTCAATTTATCAATCTAATAAAAGAGAGATATTGATATGTATTAGTGGGCCCACCTATCCATACCAGTAGATAATAAGTATGAGATTAGTTGTGAAACAAAACCAAATTAAACTTATTTTGCCCACTAATCAATACAGTTAGTTAGATACACACAACGTATACACGATAATATAAATAAAATTTATACAAATACATATATATACATAAAAAAATATTAATGCACTTAGATTTCATGGTGTACCAAAAAAAACTCACTCAAATACCAATTGTACAAGTTTTTGCCTATATATACCCTTTTCATCAACAAGAAGTACTACTCAAAAAACACACATATATTTGAATTCATTTTATAATTAGTGTGACAAAAAACCGTGACCAATAAAGAGACGAATTTGGTTTGCGTACCATCGCATAAAATAGCACATTTCAAGATGAAATAATCATAGTCGCCTCACGAAGCATTACCAGTAGATCAACCTAAAATTGGGGGGAGGAGAGAGAGATTGAAAGCCAATGATTTGCATAACTAATGTCCTACTTGAGTACATGGAAGAGGAGATTTCTATATGAATATTGGTACAACTTTGAGTGCCTGCAGATGTGCAAAATTCATACGATTTCGGCTCAGAAACAAGTTAAGAACATAAATGACTTCGTCACTCTCATATTGCGCTACTGCCAAAATGCGTTACTCGTGTTTAACCAGAGATTTGAATAGCACAGAAAAGCTGATTCTCCCAAAGAAAGAAACTAGTGCGTTCAGCTACCAGCAGCAGTGGGTACAGCAACTGGCTTCGAGTCTTCAGCCTTTTCATGCTCTTTGTTAAGCATCTAGAATCATTTCCAAAAAATGTCACCAAACCGTAGGCCAAATATACAATTGGAACACAATATCAAAAGTACAGGGCCACAACGAAATAAAGAAATTGCCTTTTATACCCAAAGCAAGATGGAGTTCAATCTTGGGATTGTGGTTATAAAATCATACTGACTTCATTATAGAATCAATAATATCGAAAATTGACAACTGTTTTACCACATTTTAAAAGTTATATTCCGACGAGTCACACACTTTGTCAACAAGTTCCAAAGTTGTAAAGGATGGAAAACACATTACCTTGTTATTGATCAAATTATGGAGAGCAATCACACTTCTGATAAGTGATGATAGATATATGACCAACATCATATCATTTGTTTTCACTGTCGAGAGATCACAGATCAATAAATATATTAGTGAAAGCAGGTAAAACTTGAATTTGGTGAACTTGTATATGAAGTTAAAAAATGAAACAATTGGCATCTGACTGACTTACCTGCAAAAGCTTTAACTAGTTCAGACACATTTAGGTTGGGAAGCAGGTTGAACACATCCTACAGACGTTGGAGGCATTTAAATAAAAAAATTAGTTTGGTAGTAAAGTGAAGCAGGGTAGAATTAACAATCGTGGGATATAAACGCCGTTTGCAAGCTTATCGGGTCAAGATTTGAAACCTTTCAAAGCAGATTGCATGTTCCAACAAGCTACATCATGATATTTTTAAATAAATATCATGATATTGTTGTTGGGGGAGGGGGAGTTAACATAATGACATTTACAAGTCAAGAAAATAAATATTTTAAATAATACCTGCAGATGATACAGGATTTCATGGTTCAAAGGCAGCTTTCCTTCAATAACCAGATCAAGATAACTTCGAATTTCTTTAAGGCGGGCATCCAAACCCTTCAAAGCAGCAAGTTTTCCAGTAACCTGGACATGATTAAGAAAAATTGGCTCATTATTTCATCCACTTATTAAATGTAACATAAACATCAGGCCACCAATATGACTGGAGCATTAATAGAAACCTCTGTTGCAAGAGTGCTGATAGTTGTGTCTTTCACATCTCTTAACAAGTGTTCCACTCCTATTATAAAAATGATAAGTAGCAAGGAGTAAGCAGTTTGTATATGAGAGGGGGGAAAGGACCTATGAGATCAGATCCTGAGAAACTGGAGAATCTAAAGATAAATCAGAGGAGGTAGGAAGTAAAGCATCATCTAGAAGGAGCAGTGAAGCCAGAAGCAAAAAACAAAAGGCAAAGTCCTTATGAGATAATATCATAATAATACCAATTTCTTCAACTTCATGAGCAGCAATTTCTGAAGGAACGTGCATAAAAACTTTCTGGCTTTTCTGAGTGGCATTCTGCAAGATAATCCAGAAATATTAGACCACGTAACCTCATATAATCAGATGGTTTTTGCTGAATTTTGTCATCATGCTCTCTCAATCTCTCTTACCCAAACACACAACATGACAACAATCATCTTTTTATCATACCTCTTTAACTTCCTCAACGGCATAATAAGCTTTAGTAGGTATTCCAAGCTCTTTGGGCTGAACATCAATAATGACCAATACAGGAGTTGGGACATAACTGTAATTAAGAGATCACAAATGGTGAATTTGAATGTTGAAATATTTCTAATGTATACATAGAGATGAGAAGCTTAGGCAAATAAAGAAGTCAAGAAACACAAATGGAGGAAAGAAAAGTATCAGCTGAGGACAGGGGTGTGCTAAATTAGATAAATAACTGCACAAAATTGATGTTCACAATGTGGTCCAGTTCCACAGAAAGTACATGTAATCTTAACCATGGTGAAAGCACACATGATGATAGTATGATACAAGGGGACCTTAAACATTATACTCTATTTAACCCAGCTTTAGAAGAAGATGCCAAAAGATAAAAGAGGAAAGTAGAATATATCACAGTTCTAAAGCACTGGAACAATGAAAACCAAACAAAAGTTTGTAGATGTGATCTTCAGTGGCCCAATGTAAACAATCACATTCTTGTCAAAAGATCAGTCATCAGTTAAATCCAAATCCCAGGATACTGGGTTGACGAAAATTTGAATAGATCAACGAAAAAAGCAGAATGGATGAAATTATTAATTATTTGATATAGATGGAGTCATACAAGGGCATGAGTCGTGGATAGTATATCAAGAAGTAATCAAGGTAACAAATTAACTTCGAAAGATAAATGGCTCGGGGTCTTATTCATGGTTCTTTGGTTAGCAAACTAACATATTTACTTTATTTATAACTACTTGATAGTATTAATTATGACCTCAGCTCGTTAGGAGGGATATATGGTGAATAGCTCTTAAAATAAGTTTATATTAGGGACAAGATCTTCAACCTGTCGGGGGAAATTATTCCCGTTCTACATTACAATTACAAATTCTGAGTGTAGTCTAAATTCAATGTCAAAAGAAAATATTGGATAGTGTGTAAAAACTATCAGTGCAGTCTGAAAATGCTTCTCCAAATTAGTAGAACTGACTCATTAAACAAAATTCAAGGGGTGATAGAGCAATTACACTCAAGTCGGCAGCCAAGATACCATTTTGAAGTAGTTAATAAACAGTGAGGCCATTGTTGAAGTAAAAAATAAAATAAATTTATGTAAAGTGACAATTAGTTATTGCTTATAACATTAGTAAAAGCACAAAACACAATCAAGGAACCTCAGCACCATCAATTGCCTCACTTACTATAGATGGGAGAAAACTTCTTTTCACTATGACTCAAGAGGCAGAAATCTTACTCATTGAAAAGGCCATGAACGTTTAGGTCATTCTCCTTCAGTTTTGGACCAGTGCTATACCAACCAACTACATGCTCCTTGGCTGACAAGAAAAATAAGTATGTAAGCATGTTGTTGAACCCGAAAACTATTTAGTGATATAGAGTTGTGGCAAAGTACATACCGTTTATTCTTCTGAACATGGAAAACATTGACTCATGGTAATTATGGTCAAGAAACCAGATGCTTGGGTCCCTATCATCTTCTTCAAAAGGAACTGTTCATCAAAGCAAATATACAATAATATAGTGTGCACAAGCAACTTGCAGATGCTGAAAATAGAAGATGCACACATTGACAGATGTTATGAGATAATCATTAACATGATTTATCAAAGAAAATAAGCATTTGAAAGCACTTCTAGAAGAAAATAGACTTAAATTAGTTAGATAACATGAACAGACTTGAACCACGATAAAAAATTAAACAGTGGCCATCAAGGCTCACAAACTGTAGCATCAATATTGAAAATTTAAAATAAGCTTTTGAAAGCACTTCTAAAAGAAAATATTAGTTCAGACAACATGAAACAGACTAGAAGCATGTATAAAAATTAAACATCGGCTACCAAGTTTCACAATCCGCAGGCCGCAGCATAATATATACAAATCAAAGAAATTAAGCATTTGAAAGCACTTCAAAAAAATAGGCTTAAATTAACTAGAAAGCATCAAACAGACTTGAACCACAATAAAAAGTATACGTAGGCTACCGTGTTTCACAAGCAGTAACATCAATGTAGAAAAATCACAGATGTATGCACAATGTATTTGCATTCATGCTTCCAAAAAGTAAGCAATTACAACCAGAGAAAAGTAGAATGAAATATTTATGTTTCAATTACGACAAACAAGATCTCAAAATCTGAGTGTCATATTCAAAAACTTAACAGGATTTAGAAAAAAAGAAAAAAGAAAACTAATTAAGCAAATAGAGAAAAGGTTTGAACTACGATTTCCACATGACAATTGAGATAACATGGACTTAGTGAATACATCAAGCCGATTGAGCTATTTTGATAAGAACTTGGGACGCATGACAGGGAGCTTGAGTATCAAACTGTCGCTAGTAAAAAAGTGGCTGCTCTAAGGCATCTCTCTGAGATTCCTAATTTGATTCTAATATAATACAAAGGAATACACTAAAACAGACACAAGCGAGTAAAAGTATATTAATGTCGCCTATGAGCACCACAAGATCCTACTTTAGCAGTTTAGCCAATCAAAAATCACAACACACAGATGAACACAATGTCGGTTTCACACTTTTATGATAGTAAGAATTCAAAAAGATTGCCCTAGTAAAAAAAGTGTACAAAAAATAAAAAATAATGTCAATGCAATTCAAACTTATACCTGAAAAGACTCCAAAACCTCATTCCAGTTACTAAAATTACTCAAACCCTAATTCATTCCCCACCAAAGTAAAACATTTAAATTCCACTACCAAACATGCCACAAAAACTTTCCTCACGATTTAAATTAAAACAACTAAAAAGATACAGAATTGAACCTCTAAAACCGATGCAGTAAGAGAAACTAATCAGATCCAAAGTAAAAAAACAGACCGGCATAGCTATTGGTGACGTCAACGGTGCCTTTAAAGGAAGTCCCGAGCAGTACTCCCACCACGCGCTTCCTAGTGTCACGCGCCACCCGATTGTAGTGGTCGACGATGCTCAGCAGCACCAGTGGATGCACCACCACCTTCTCGATCGGCCGCGACGATATCTGCTGCGATTTAATCACGTCCATATTTTCCGATTCTATTTGATTTTCTCACGCTTTCTCTTCCTTGGGGTTTTTGCCGAAAGATATTCTACCTGTATCGCCAAGAAAAGAAACTCTTTTTCCTTACTTCGTATATTTAAATTTGGTCGGTCCAAGGGATCTTTATGTTTGGGCTTTCTTGTGGGCCTAAATAAATGGGCCACTACAGTCACAATTTTTAACCGGGCCCAACTATATAATCCTCCAATTTTATGAGATACACCTACATACATTATCAAATATCTATTTTACCTATTTTTATAAAAATAAAATTTAATTAATGTATCAAATATCTATTTTACCTATTTTTATAAAATAAAATTTAAATTAAACATACATTAATTTTAATACATCCATAAAAAAAAATTTAAATACATATTTTTCTTTATTTGTCGTCACCGCCTTCCATTCATTATTCGACCTTATAAAATGAAAAAAAAATATTGGTAGAGACTATAAAATTATTGCAGGGACTTAGATATTGATCCGCATAATTTAAAGGAATTGTTGTGCGGTTGAAAAATGGAAAAGAAATGAAAAATGTGAAGTTGATGGATTGAAAGAGATATATTAAAATAATTTTTTTATACAAAATGAGTAAAATAGATGTATCTTGTAATATTATTGGAGGGATATAGTTTCAACCTATTTAACCCCATTACGTCTATTTTTATGTCCACTTGATTTATGTATTATTTTATTTTATTTATTAAATAAATGATTCACGTACCTTTTTATCATTCAAAATTAAAAGTATACATATTTGTGTAGTGCATTTGTTTGAGTATTTCTTTAACAAAATATAATACTCCATCAGTTCTCTAGAAATTTACACCCTAAAATATTACATATTTTTTTAAAAATATATATTTTATATATAAAATAGTGACATATGGGTAAATATGTGTATATATTTATGAGTGTACATATAAATCAATGATTTCTTTTTTAATAGTGTGTAAATTTATATGGAACATCCAAATAAGAAAAGTATGCAAATTCCTGCGGGATGGAAGGAGCGTGATTTAGTTTTTACTTTGAATGCTATTATTTATTTTATATTTTTTATTCTTGTGTACCAAGTATTCATATTTTTAGCCTAAAAATTCGATTTTAACAGTATTTTTGTTATTCACACGTTATTTTTATATATTTGTCCGACACTGATTTGCTGAAAATAGTTATTGCAACAGAAGAAATTGATTCTTCAATACGAATCAGGCATAGTTGTATATTAAAAATTCAATAAGGAGTAAACGAATATTCTTACAGAATATTTTCACAGCCGAATTCTTTATTATAGTATCTACGTGATCTTCGTCTACGAATTCGCAACAATTACTGTGTTCAATTTCTCAAAGTGTGCTAGGAAGACTTTCACGAAAGTTACTTTGATTATTTTGGAGAACTAGGATTTTGTGATAATTGTAAAATAAGTCTTATAACTTATTTATATATGTAGTAATATAATAATTAATGGACTTTTATGCCCATTATTATTATTATAATCTATTTAATTTATGGTCCAGTCATAATTAATATAATTAAATAGATTCTCTACTATATATATAATAATATATCTAATATATTATTATAATATATTATCTAATTTAATTAAAATAAATATAATTAAATATTCATTATTCTATCCGATAGAATTATCATAATTCTCCATTGATTAAATATTCATGATCAAATCGAATCAATCCAACCATCTTTAATTCGTAAACAAGGATTACATTTTAGTGTGACCCATAGGCCCTCATATGTCAAGCGATTAGACAAACTAATGGTCTTAGTCGAACCCTAGACAATAAACTAGACAATATCGACATACGATTTACGTTGCGAGGATACAACAACAACCTGTAATGTGAAACACAAAATGATACAGTCCTTTCATTCATAAATACTCTAATTAAGTCTAGAATATGATAATGTGTCTATTCTAATAACTTAATCATATTATCTCATTTTAATAATTGATCATGTTGTCATATTCGAATACTATTTCAAATATGACGTGCATTGACCAATGACTAACGATCCAATTAGTTATGAGAAGATGAGTATTCTCTCCAAATCTATTTTGAGGAATGAATCATTTCTTAGTTCAACTACCACATACATGTACTTCGTGATGTGTTCAACGCATGTCATATCTACTCCATTCAGAGTGCAAGTATCGGTCATGGTCAAAAGCTCATCACTCCATACATGTCAAGTGTATTGACCTCAAGTCAGAGGACTATTACATTACTCCACAAACCAATACTTTTATAGACACGTAAATAGAATACATCAAACGATTTCTTGGTTGGGTATGCTAATACTTTACCAAGTATTTGTGCATTCATCATGAGATATCTAATATCTAGTATCTCGTAGTTGTGAGAACCACTATCCTGGCCCAAACTCAATTTGCAGCTAGCGCCTTCCTACCATTCAATTACAATGATTCCCTTTTTCTAGCAACTCCATCTGTTACACTAAGATCGTAACTGAGTACTCGGAAGAGTTTTACCATTTAATATTGTGCAAATTGATTTGGGTGATTGATTGTGGGATTAAATTTTAATTTGCAAGATACTTTGGCCTTCTCGAGAAATAGTAGGCCACCGGCTGAATCAATCGTGACAACTGTCGCACGCTACACCAACAGACAAGGGGAACGCCTTACCACCCTTATCCGTATGTACCTGGCTTCTTGCGCCACAAACAGAAAGCACTACCACTGACTGGTGTCGCCCCCTGTTGTTTCTCTTGCGAGACAGGTCATCAATTTATGGCTTGCCCCGAACAGCAGTCCTCTCTGACCCTTTTGGCGAATGATCCGCAGTCATTTAATTATGATGATGCACAATAGTATGATAAAACACTTATTCCGGAATTGCACCTGGATAGAGATGTGGGTGAGTTATTGTTGTTGCATCGTAATTGTTTGGCCCCGAAGAATGATGATCAATCCAAGCACAACCATCTGTTTACTTCTTTTTGTACCATTTTGGGTAAGAAGTTCTCTTTTATTATTGACTCGGGTGCATGTGAGAATGTTATGTTATAGCTTCTGATGTTGTTGATAAATTATCATTATTGTCGAAATCGCATTCTGTTCCGTATGATAACTCTTGGTTACAACGTGGTAGTAGTGTAACTATTTCTAAACGTGTCTTAGTAAAATTTTCTATTAATGATATTTTTGTTGATTCTATATGGTATGATGTTGTACCTATGCATGTCTGTCACTTATTATTGGGTCGTTCGCGACAATTTGATAGGCTCACCTACTTTGCATTATGGGTATAAAAATACTTATAGTTTTATTTTTAATGGGACTCGTATTATTTTATACCCTTCTGTTCCCCGTACACATGCCCCCTCTCCAACTCCACATGTTATGTTACTTAACTATGCAACATTTTCTACTGAACTTGTGACTGCCCCTTTTGTGGTTCTATTGACAACCTGTGATTCTGAGCCAAATTGTATAACTCATTCCCACATTCTGTGGCACAATTATTTTCTAAATTCAGTGATATTTTTCCTACAAAGGCATATTTTGCCTATTGCCTCTCCGAGATATTCAACATCATATTGATCTTGTCCTAGGGGTTGCTCTTTTCAACAAACCACACTATAGGATAAACCCAACAGAACATGAAGAACTCAAATGTCGGGTGGAAAAGTTGCTTCACTAGGACCACATCCAAGAGAGTTTGAGTCCTTGTGCAGTATCTACTTTACTCACCCCAAAAAGGATGGGTCATGGCCTATGCATGTGGATAACAGGGCCATAAACAAGATCAGTTCAATATCGATTTCCCATTCCCTGTCATGATGACCTGTTGGATCAGTTAAGTTGATCTTTCGTCTTCAGTAAGCTAGACCTACGCAGTGGATATCATCAGATTCAGATTATCCTGGGGACGAATAGAAAACTGCCTTTAAGACGAGAGAAGGCCTTTTCAAGTGGATGATGATGTTGTTTGTCTGGTCCAACACTCCAACACTTTCATGCGGGTAATGAACCAGACGCTTCGTTCACTAATCGGTATGTGTTGTCTATAGCATACTGTTGATGAGCACTTGGCACATTTACTTTCGACTTTCAGTATTTTGAGGAAATGACAGTTCTTCGCGGCACCTCACAAGTGCACTTTTCTTGTGAACAAGATATTATTTTTTGGATATGTTATTTCAGCAAGTGACATTAGTGTGAATTCCTCTAAGACGGAGGCAATACATTCTTGTTCCTACTACTTTTATAGTAGTTCGTAGTTTTCATGACCTTGCTTCTTTCTACTATTGATTCATATATATATATATTTGTATCTACTGGTGAACATATAAATTTGTGTCCACCGATAAATATATGATCATTTCTATTAAATTAATTAATCCCCTCTAGTGAAATAACTAATAATCTTAAAACAAAAAGTATCAACCTGAAAATTATTTGTACAATTACTCTTTCATTTTTGTAACATCTAAACTCTTTTCTTTTTCAATTGAGATGAATAAGTATATTTTAGTAATTGGATTATTTTTTAGTACTTATAGATTGGGACAATAGTGGACTTTTTTTTTTTTGCAACTCTGCAAATTGTGGCGTATAGGTTGTTGGCATGACGCCATTGGGAGGAAGTAAATAAATAAGTATAGCTTTTGTCAACTTTACACCTATTCTTATTCGGTAACTACAATTATTTTAGGACATATTACAATTACCCTGTCTATAAAATTCTAATTTGACTTTTTTTTTTTTTTTGGGTATGTTTGTGAATTTTACGCCTACGTGAAATCATGTAAAAATATAAACATATTTTAAATGAATCTTATACTAGTAAAGAGATGCCTCATACTAGTAAAGAATTAGTTTTAGTGCAGACTAATTTTATACCACAAAGACAGGGGTAGAAATATTTTTAATTGCATAATTTTTTACTCTTTCCATCCATAAAATTTATTTTTACTTTTTCTAATTTTTCATAAAATTTATTCTCTTTTTTTTTTTTCAAAAATAAATTGCACTAAAAAATAAACATTTGAATTCCATAATACTTTCGTTCTTTTTTTTTTTTTTTAACTTTATCTTCCTAAAATGGATGGGATGAGCATCTGGATATATCATGTTAGGCCCAGACATTCTAACACGATAATTAGGAATCTGACCTCTATAAATGTTGTGCGGAATTAACTTGAACCAGATTGTAATCCTCGTCCTTTCCACGTCCTCGGGGTCCCAGTTGCAGTAATTGCAAACCAAATCTCCACGAATTGGTACTGTATAATGTCTGTGTGTATTTAAGATAATGGTGTGTGTTTTGTGTTCTGATCTCTTGGGATGAAAAATACTTGCGTAGAATATTCCTTCTTGAACATCTATTATCTTATCCAAGAGAAATAAGGGAGTTAACTGCACTAGCAGTTATTCAACTTCCCTTAATATATATTATTAATAATATATAATATAATAAAACTTTAATACTCCCTCCGTCTCAAAACTACTTTCACACTTTCCTTATTTGGACGTCCCAACTCTTCTTTCACACACCTAAAAAGGAAACATTTATCTCTCACAAAAGTCAACAAAATACACTTTTTCTTATTTTATTATTTAACTTTACACTCACATATTTCACTTTTCTTTGGTTCGCGTGCCCGGAACTACTATGAAAGTAGTTCCGGGACGGAGGGAGTATGTGATATTAATACAAATAATATTAATGTAAAATATTATTTACATCTCCCACTCACATATGAAGTTTTCATCATAACTTACACATCTTTATCATCATCAACAACATTCATATTGATACAAATACCTCGTGTGACCCACGAGTGCATGAGTTACTATGCCATACACCTGTTAGGAATATATGGCACCTCAATCGTTTCATCAAGGATATATGCAATCTCGTTATACCCTAGAATTCATTTAAACATTTAACACCTGTTGACATATCTCTATTGAATCCCTCAAAATAGAACATATTCAACTATATTCGCAAAAATCTAATGTATTCATAATCAAACTCCCAGCTTGATTGACTAGTCAATGAATCAGACTAGAATGTGTTAAATAAAGACATTCTTCCTTTCTAGCTAAGAGTCTACAGTCTCCCACTGTAGCTGTTTTCCTAAACATGTATCTCATAGCTCTTAAAATTTATAGCCATTGGAAACATGCTAAAGTAGCAACGCCAAAGTGTAAACTTAGAAACTATGTAGAAAGTTTTAAGGGTAAAAGGTTTAAAATAAAGGACTCATACTTAGTGAGAATTTAGGGATATTTTCTCATTTCCTTTTTGGGTCATTTAGCACATGAAGTTTCTCAAAAAGCACATGTCACAATGTCTTTGAATTCCTATGAAGGAAGCGTATGTCTAATTTAAATTTGACATTGCGTAAATTTATAAATTAAATGCATTCTGTGCACTTAATCCAGACATCCACCCTCAAGTGTAACAGGACATCTTGTAAAATTTAGCTAATTAAACAAGTTAGACAGATTTTGTGGTCCAATCTATCTCGATTATATTTCTTATTATAATCTCATCTCTGTGCTCCCACTGGAACAGAGGTGATTACTCGAATGAGAGAGTCAATCATAACTTGTCGACATACTTTCATATATGAAACAATACATATATGTAATAAAACACAAATAGTTACATCAATAACCATTAATATAACATCATTTAACATTTCATTCAAATAGAATCAAATCCTATGCAAACCCAAACCTCTAACATGTTTCATAAAAACATCTCTAGCAATTGGTTTGGTAAAAGGATCTGCTAACATGTCATGAGTAGATATGTACTTCAGAATCACTTTCTTCTTTTCAACTATGTCTTTAACAAAATTAAACTTAGTGTCAATGTGTTTGGTCTTTCCATGATATTTGGGATCTTTTGTGTAAGCAATGGCTGCTTGATTATCACAATTAACTGATACAGCTCCCACTGAGGTGTCAGTTATCTCCAAATGCTTCAGGAATCTCCTTAACCAAATAGCCTCTTGAACAGAAGCAGCACATGCCACAAATTCTGCTTCCATTGTGGACAGTGCTATACAAGTCTGTTTCTTGCTACACCATGATATTGCTCCATTGTTGAGCAAGAAGACATAATCGGAAGTTGATTTTCGTTCATCCAAATCACCACTCCAGTCTGCTTCTGTATACCCATTGAGTGTCACATTGTTTCCTTGATAGCAAAGATGATAGTCTGCAGTCCCTTTTAGATATCTGAAAATCCTTTTCACTGTCGACCAGTGTCTTCGCCCAGGACTAGACTGATACCTGCTGACTAGACCAACAGCATAACAAATGTCTGGTCGTGTGCACAACATTGCATACATAAGACTACCAATAGCATTGGCATATGGTATTTTGGACATTTCATCTTTTTCTTTTTTAGTCTTAGGACACATATCTAGGCTCAAAGATTCACCCTTCATAACAGGAGTATCTAGTGGTTTGCAGTCTTTCATTTTGAATCTTTCCAAAAGTTTCCTGATGTAAGTCTCTTGGGATAAACCCAATAACCTTTTCGAGCGATCCCTTTGGATCTTGACACCAAGAATGTATTCTGCTTCACCCATCTCTTTCATTTCAAAATTTGAAGACAACCATCTCTAGATAGTTTCAAGATACTCTTTGTTATTTCCAGCTAATAGTATGTCATCTACATACATAGATAGAATCACAAAATTGTTCTTAGAATGTTTAACATACACACAGTGGTCTTCGTTTATCATAACAAAGTTATACGAGATAGCCGTCGAGTGAAATCTCAAATACCACTGTCTCGAGGATTGCTTTAGTCCATAAATCGACTTTTTCAACTTACAAACTTTATCCTCTTGACCTCGAAGAACAAATCCTACAGGCTGATGCATGTAGATTTCATCTTCTAATTCTCCATTGAGAAAAGCAGTTTTAACGTCCATCTGATGCAATTCTAAATCCATACTTGCTACTATAGCTAGGAGTAAACGAATCGAGGCAAATCTCACTACAGGCGAAAAAGTTTCTTCATAATCTATACGCGAGCTTTAAGCCTTTCTATTGAGCCATCAGCTTTTCTTTTAATCTTAAGAATCAATTTATTCCCGATTGCTTTGCGTCCTTTTGGGAGGTCAACAAGTTCCCAGACTTGATTTGACTTCATAGACTCCATTTCCTCTTCCATTGCTTTCTTCCATTTCTCTTTTGCTGGACAAGTTAGAGCTTCTTTTACAGTTTTAGCCTTTTCTTCATCCACTAGAGAAATATCCCCATTTTCTGGAGAAACAAAGAAGGCATGACCTTCTATGTCATAATGTCTTTTTGGCATTGATTTCCTACAACTTTTCCGAGACTGTGGTTCTGTAGGACCCTCTGTAGATAAAATGTCCTCATTAAGAATGGTTTGATCCTCAATTGGGACAAATCTATCAAGATCCACATTTTAGATATACCACTCCCACTTAGATCAGATAGGGTTTGGTTTTCCACTGTCTCAAAAATTGAATCGACCTTTTCAATTCCACCCTTGTTAGGAAATTCATTTTTCAGAAAATGTGCATTTCGTGATTCTATTTCTGTAATATTCCCATCTTGATCTCCTATGAAAACATAACCCTTAGAGTTCTTACAGTATCTAATGAAGATACATTTCTTTCCTCTGGGACATAGCTTTCCATATTGACTCGTAGAGTCATGTATGTAAGCCGCGCATCCTCATGCTCTAAGGTTACTTAGGTCCGGTTTTCTACCAGTCCATAATTCATAAGGAGTTGAAACGACTGATTTAGTAGGCACACGATTAAGCACATAAGCAGCTGTGAGTAACGCATCTCCCCAAAAAGAGATAGGTAAATTTGCTTGTGCCATCATAGACCTCACCATTTCCAACAATGTTTTATTCCTTCTCTCAGCCACACCATTTTGTTGAGGTGTGTAAGGAATTGTCAATTGTCGAATAATCCATTTTTCATTATATAATTCTTTGAATTGATCAGAAAGATATTCACGTCCCCTATCAGTTCTTAAAACTTTGATAGTTTTGTCCTTTTGATTTTCAACTTCGTTTAGAAAACGTCTAAAACAATCTAATGCTTCAGATTTGTGAGAAATCAAATAGACATAACCAAAATGTGAATAATCGTCAATAAATGTAATGAAATAGTACGCTCCATGTCGGGCTCTTACATTAACAGGACCACAAATATCAGAATGAACTATTTGCAATGGAAGTTCGGATCTAATGGCTTTGCCAAATGGTTTTCTAGTCATTTTTCCAGCAAGACAGTGTTCACACTTAGATAACTCGACTTTTGAAGTAAGGTTCAATAACCCTTCTTTTACAAGATGGTTCATCCTATCTTGCCCAATATGACCTAATCTAGCATGTCATATGTCTACATTTAAACAAGCATTACTAGAGGAACATGCATTTAGAGAATATGAATAATCATCATAATACCTAAAAGATGTTCGAATACAATCTAAAATCATAAAACCATCGTGCATAAATCCATTACAATAACACACATCATCTTTGCTAATAAAAACCGAGTCTTTAGTAAACAATACTTCAAATCCTAATTTAAGTAATACTGATACAGATATAAGATTTTGTGTGATGTCAGGAGCAAATAGCACATCATGTAGAATAAAAGCTCGCCCGTTGTCAAGGTCAAGTTTGCAAGTTCCAAGTCCTTTGACTTCAACACGAGCATTATTTCCTACATATATACATCTTGTCCCCTGTGGAACACGACGAAAATCAACAAACGCTCCACTATCTCTTGTCACATGGTCTGTTGCCCCTGAGTCTATAATCTACAAAGGAAAAGATTCAGTTAATAAGACAGTACTAGAGACATTTATAATACTCGAAATAGAATTAGATGGATCTACCTTGTCCCTCTTGGGCTCAGGGCATTCCCTAGCAAAATGACCTAACTGGTGACAGTTATAGCAAGTCATTTTACTCTTATCCTTCTTATTCTTTTTCCCACGCTTTTTCTTTTCCTTCTTCTTATCAGTTTTGTTTTGAGCATTGTTCACTGGTTTATCATTGTTAGATCATTTACCCTTCTTCCCTTTCTTCCAGTTTCTCTTTCTCTTGAAGCCCGAAACTCCTTTGGAACTAGAACCGGCATAGAAGGCAGCAGAAGAGGATTTAAAAGCTCCTAGTCTTTCATCTTCCAGCTCAACATGTCGAGCTGCATTACCAAAAGTTCTAATACTTTCATTGTGGGTCAAATTGACCTTAAGATGTTCCCATTGATTTGGCAGCGAGCGTATCAGGGCTTGGATCTGTTGCTCATCAGAAAGAGCGTGACCAGCAGTTTTAAGTTCAAGGATCATGTTTGACATCTCCATAAGGTGTTGTCTAATGTTATGATCCGACTTTTTCTTATAAGTGTCGAACTTTATGGTCAACTGTCTCAGTTTAGTAACAGACGTTCCACCATATTTCTCACGCAGATAAACCCAGATATCATGCGCAGATTTATGTTGTTCACACTCATGGATCATTTCATCGATCACTGAACTAACAAGGATACCACGTGCAGTGGAGTTCTTTTTCTTCCACGTAAGGTAAGCCTCTTGGTCCCCCCTTCCCTGATTTCCAGTTCCAACTCCCGGATCTTCCATGAATTGGTTTATAGCATCCAGTGTGTCTTGTTCGTCCAAAACGTACCATATCTTATGACGTCAGGTGTCATAATTATCCCCATTGAGTTTTTCTCCTTTGTTAAGCTCAGCTACTATTGATTTTGAAGCAATTGTCTTTTATGAAAAGAAGTGATTCGATAATGTTAAAAGTGTTTTATGTTAAAGTCTTATGTTAAGCCAAACAAAACATCTTAATATTGACACAAAACTTGACATCGAAAAATAACTTAAAGTTACTAATCTTCAATCTAATCATGCATCTCAAAAACATATTTTTGTTTCAAAACATAAAACAACAAATCAGTTCATATAATTCATATCAGAGAATAACAAATGAACTACCACAAAACATTCAGCTAAATCATCAGAAAATGTATCAAGCTGAAAATAAAACAAAACACAACAGACGAGCTACCATAGGTCAATCAGCTAAATCATCAAAATGTATCAAGCTGAGACAAATGAAAAACACAACCTAGATGAACTACAACAACAGTGTATCAATCTGGAAAAATAAGACGTCTACGAGTAGAACGAGCCAATCTCTTATTAGACTTCTCAATTCTAGTTCTATCGAGCCCCCTCGTCGCCGCACTATAGATTGCTCTCGCCATAGGATCTAAGTGTGGATTCTTTACACGACCATCCCTAGGTCCCGTTAGACTCATAAGATCAGATCGACGAATACCACCCATCCCCGAGCATATAGTCCTAAGTGCTTGAGTACCGTCAGTCTTAATAGAAGCTAATGCAATAGCCTCCATCACCTCCCGACCATTTGGCCTTGGATCTTTAAGCCTATACTCATCCCAAAAGGTCTGGTGCAAATAGTGCGGGAGGGTCCTAGCACAAGTATAAGGAGCATGTATGACCTTCAGCAAATGGGCGGATAGTAGGCCGTTGTTAATCAGAAAAACAAACTGGTTGAACAGTTCTAGCAACTCAACATAATGGTCTCTAAGGTTGTGAGTGGGCTTCATCTCGTAGTGCAGGAAGTTATGAAGAACTTCAAACTTAGTCTCTATGTCGTGAGTGGAAACCGTTACGCGATACATACCTGAAAAATGAGCAGCCAAAAAATTGACCAACAATCAATTAAAAAACTTTAACACATGAATTTCCTCAAAACAGACATATCCACAAGTGTAATAAAGTTATATTCATTGGCTCCCACTTTCTCAGATAATCGTAATCACTCAACAATTTTCAAAAAACATCTAGACAGGAGTTTCTACTAAACAAACGCATATGATAGGCAAAACATGCATTTAAAGTAAGTAAAAACAACTCAAAACACATCAGAATACGTAAAACACCAACGTGAAGAACACGCCGGAAAAGGGTCCGACGCGCCCCCACGCGCCACCAGGAGTCGGCTGGCGCTCCCACGCGCCGCCACACGCCTCCACGCGCGACACTGCCTGCGCGTGAGTGACACGCGCCCACCGGAGCTTCGACAGTCGCCGGCGCGTGGGCCTCACGCCCCGCCGCCACCGCCGGTCAACTGCCGGCGCGTGGCCTCCACGCGCCACCGCCGGAGGTCGGCCGCCGGCCGGTCAACGGCGAAGGTCTGGTTGACTGACTAATACTTTTAAAAATTATTTTTGGGTCCCTCCAAAAAATAGAATTTCCAAAAATAGGCCCCTTAATTTTCTGAAACTTTTCAAAAAAGACCATAGGACTCGAAAATTTTTCAAAAATTCATATCTCACAATTTACAACTCCAAAAAATGTGAGAAAAATATCACGACGATCCTGGTGACGAGGGCTGTCTTTCTGTATAAAAAAAAACTACATATTTGGTTGGAATTCATTAAACCCATAAAATGGATGAAAAACCACGGGACACCAAAATCGAATGAACAAATATAATCAGGCAATTAAGGGAGATATCCAGGGCATCAATGGACTGGGAACAGTAAACTGAAGCATCAATTTATTCGAAAATAAAAGAAAAAATTCACGTATACAGAACCCAAAAACAGGCATGAAAAACAAAAGAAACAATCACATGGATAGACATATCATAATAAAAAAATGTCAAAAAACTACGCAATCATGCCTTTGAATACACGTGCAGTAATAATCATATGATCTTAAAATTCCAAATCAAAAAATTGATGCTTCAGGACGGGATACAACCATATGGGCTCTGATACCATATGTTGGGCCCAGACATTCTAACACGATAATTAGGAATCTGACTTCTGTAAATGCTGTGCGGAATTAACTTGAACCAGATTGTAATCCTCGTCCTTTCCACGTCCTCGGGGTCCCAGTTGTAGTAATTGCAAACCAAATCTCCACGAATTGGTATTGTATAATGTCTGTGTGTATTTAAGATAATGATGTGTGTTTTGTGTTCTGATCTCTTGGGATGAAAAATACTTGCGTAGAATATTCCTTCTGAACATCTATTATCTTATCCAAGAGAAATAAGGGAGTTAACTGCACTAGCAGTTATTCAACTTCCCTTAATATATATTATTAATAATATATAATATAATAAAACTTTAATATGTGATATTAATATAAATAATATTAATGTAAAATATTATTTACATATCCATTTAAAAACAAACACTCCCTCGTGGAAATGCATTTATTAAGATATTATGCATGTTACACATGAGTAAAATAAGTTCTTATATAAGAATTTTATCTACATTAAAGTAAAATATGCAACTCAAATAAATATTTGGGCTTCAATATTTATTGTTTATTTTGACATTAATATTTATTTCTTTTTTTGACCACATAGTTGATAAACATTCATTATTTTCACTAAATAACAGTAATAATTAATTTTTATTGAAAAATATTAATGTGTAAAGTTGCACCTTGGTGTACATCTTTTTATAAATATAACAACATATAATTTACTTTGGAATCGATATTATATGTATAATACACACAAAAAATAAAATTATGTCTAACATTTTAATCTAATTTAAATTATCAATAAATATCAAGTCAAAATTATTATATATATATGTATACTATTTTCGATGTGCATTACACATATACTCCCCTCCCCCCTCCCCCTTTATTCTTATGGACACAAATTTTAAGAAAAATGAGATAAAATAATTTAACACGCTATAGAATAATTGTGGAATTCATTAGATAAATAAATGATTGGTTGTGAATAAATAATAAAAATAATATATTTTTTAGTAGAAAAATGAGAATAAATTTAATAGACGGATGAAAATAGTGAAAATAAATATTGGGATAAGGGAGGAAATAGTTTGCCTTTAATTTGAACAACTTCTTTCCAAATAATTAATTTAATTTGCATCCGTCACACAATCAAACAAAAAAATACACATAAAGAATAGAGAAACATCAGAATTTTATTATCATGTGATATTCCAGAGCCACAGAAAACATTACAGACAACACCACCAAAACCCAACCACTTCTCACCCAACTCAGCTGGACTTTCTTTGGATTATCCAAAAGTCCCACTTTTTTTATGACCATCATCTCATCACACAATTGACATTCCCCTACAAATGTACATAATTAAATACATACAACAAACCCAAACACAACAGGAAATATTAAAGAAATGCAACTTGAATTCTTTTTGTCTTTTTATCCCCATGAATCTCTCATGTTCTTGCTACAAATTAATGCCACAAATTTGTCTGAGGCTTCATAAGGTCCTGTTTGGTTGTGGTGGAAAACATCACTTGGACTTGAATGGGATGGCCCTGATCACCACCTGGTGATACAGAGCTGCAAGTGCTGCTCCAATGAATGGTCCAACCCAGAATATCCACTGCAAAAATGTTACTATTAGAACAACCTTTTATCCAATCTTGTGATTCTTCAAACAATCAAGAATATCTTGTTTTTAGTATAATGTCAATTCTCAAACAGAAATTATTGATGGGTCCTTACAATATGTATTCGTCTTGGATGAAACTTGTTTATTGTCTAAAACTTCTATTTATCAATACCAAACATTTATACACTAAGGGCTAATTTGGTTTGTAAGATAAAAATATCTATCCGTAAAAAATATATATTTTTATCTTACGAATCAAATGAGTCATGATACAATAATGCAAATCGATATATTTATATGAATAAAATATATTATAATTTTATAAGATAGTATCATTGTATATGAATGTAGTTTCTCCCTCTTAAAAAGTTTGGCCTGAAATCTTATCCAAATTACGCTTAATTTTAAGATATAAGGTGGGGTATAACAAACATCATCTTTCATAATATAAAATTATTATGGTCTCAATTGAAGATAATGATGAAAATTTGAGAATAGATGCTTTATTTTTGTCTTTATAAATATTTAACCTACTATATTTGACTAAAGAAGCTCTTTGAATAGTGGGGTTGTTCAGTATCACTACTCACTAGGACCATTAATGAAATTAATGTGCTAACTCCTTAATATCTTTTTTATTTATTCTCCAAGTCTGAAGTCTAATCTACTACATACATCTAGATGTCTATTTGCACATAGTGTACATGTAAAAACAGAGGGTAAAGATACAGTCACATGTAAAACGTCTAAAAACCATCCACTGAATTTACCATACTAATTTATTGAATTAGACTGTTTCATGCATATACTTTTAAAAAAAAATTGTAGTTTTCTAAAATAGCCATATTTTACTGTGTGTTCAACCATCTTTTTTTTTTTTTTACTTTTAATTCAATAAACATACTTTCTTAAACAGTGAAAAAACCAACCAAGAACAATTCTTGTGGGCAGAGTATTTACAAAAAGTTTTGAAAATATCATGTAAAACTTGCACAAGTTTTTGTAATACTCCATAATTTAGATCATGCATGGATGGCTTACATGATCATCCCAAGCGTGGTCCCTGTTGTAGATGATAGCAGCCCCAAGACTCCTTGCAGGGTTGATACCAGTACCGGTGATGGGAATGGTGGCCAAGTGGACCAAGAAAACAGCAAACCCAATTGGCAGGGGTGCCAAGATCTGCAAACAAGAATCACTAAATTAATTACCCCTAACCAATTAAACATCAACACGTACGACGATTCAAAATACTCACGGGAACATGGGAATCCCTGGCGCTGCGCTTGGCGTCAGTTGCAGAGAAAACGGTGTAAACAAGCACAAAAGTGCCGACGATCTCTGCCCCAAGGCCGTCGCCCTTGGTGTACCCGGGGTTCACCACGTTAGCGCCGCCGCCCTTCGTCATGTACAGCGTCTTTCCGAAGCCCTTCACCACGCCGGCGCCGCAGATCGCCCCCAAACACTGCATCACCATGTAGAACACCGCCCTTGTCAACGACAGCTTCCTCGCGAGGAACAATCCTAATGTCACTGCTGGGTTTATGTGTCCCCCTGCACTCCAATTTCATTTACCCCCAATTAAATTACTACACACATACATATATATAATTAACCTAAAGAGAGAGAAGGGAGAGAGAGAGCGACAATTTAATCACCTGAAATTCCGGCGGTGCAGTAAACAAGGGCGAAAATCATGCCCCCAAAAGCCCAAGCTATTCCCTGAATTCCAACACTGGCACACTTGGAGGGCGAATTTTGAACGCCCATGACAGTCAAAACGCTGATATACAGGAAGAGGAAAGTGGCGATGAATTCAGCAATCCCGGCGCGGTAAAAGGACCAGGAAGTGAGCTCGCCCGGCTCGAAGAGCGGCGCCGGGGGCGGCTCCTTGTAGTCCTTGTCCTGGGTCTGGGCCGCCGTGCCGATCGGCTGTCGCTCCGAGAACTTGTTGGCTCCGACTCGAACATCCTCCTCCTTGCTCTCCATCTCTTTCTCTCTCAGTCACTTAGGGAAAAAAGAAGAAACAGTCGAAAAGGAAAACTTAGCAGTGGTGATGGTTGGATGAGATGAGAGAGTGAGAAAAGAAATGAAGATATAAATACACGAATAGTTGGAGGGAGGTGGGGCCCCCGCCACCATTGATGACACAAATATTTCATTATGATAGAACCGACCATCAATCATTCAATGGGTATTCCATGGTTTGTTTAGTTCGTTTTTGTTTTTGTTTTTGTTGGGGGAGTGAATTTGGGGATGAGAAGACACGTGGTGAAAGGATGTCCGCAGAAAGATTATAACGTTGGGATTATGACATTTGAACTGACTGACGAATAGCTAGGGCGACCACCGCCCCTCCTCGCACACCCTTGCATTATTATTCTCTGCATGTTTATTTGATTTTCTCGTGCATTATACTTCAACTCAGCGCTGCGTGGTAAATAATGGGTGAATCATCTTATGATTTTATTCCTCTTTTCTTTTCTTATTCTTCGCTGTATATTCCATTATTATTTGTATATAAAAGATATGCGTTTGTACTAGTTTTATATATTATTTTTAAATTTATAAATGGACATTCCAATATTTTATACTCACTCTCTCCCACAGGAATTTGCACACTTTCATTTTGAACGTCTCATACAAATTTGCACACAACTAAAAAAAAAAAATTAATTTATTGTGCACACTCACAAATATATACACATATTTACTCATATGTCACTACTTTATATATAAAACACATTCCCGAAGGAGTAATATCTTTCGATAGTTTTTTTGTGAATTCGTATCACTATTATGTATAATCACTATCACGGTTATTCATATATATTATCACTGCTATAAAAATATAATAATTTTTTTAACAGTAATTGAATACATGCATAACAGTGATAGTGAATATATATAACAGTATAGTGTATATGCATGACAGTGATAGTACTTGATAAAACCTAACTCACCGTAAATTCGGGTTCATATAAGTTTTTGTCTAAAATTGAGATGTTTCTAATAAATTCAGTACGTTACTGTGAATTGAGTTTTAACATGAATATCTAATTAAAAATAAATATATAATATGTAATTTAGATTAGGAAATTATACTTAACTTATACATATAATTCGAAAAAGAAAGGGATGTTATATGTGAATGATACATATATAGTATTTCCACTACATGTCAAAACTACACGATAATTATCAAAACTAGTACAAAATTACTAAATCGTACACTACACTAACACCCCAGAACCATATCATTATCCACCATATGTGTAAGATTGGATTGTTGTTAATAATTCTTTGAATTAAATATATATTAATATTTAATGTATTTTTTAGAATTTTGAAAATTGAATACCAATAAACATATAATAAAGTACCTAAACCTCATTTTCAAGTCCTAATCACGACCTTAGAAGTGATAACACAAGTGACGAAAAAATAATTATATAAAAATGAGGGCGGTGCTTTCAGCTGGTAAACGTTAATTAGATTAGTCTAGTCTATTATAATTTTGTGGCTGTTGTATTTCATATTTATTTAAAAAAAAAAAACGAATTTAACATTGTTATTTGTTTACAGAGGTTTCAATATTTAGGATTATATGTGAAAAATGTGGCTAAAAACAACTGCAACTATAAATACAAATAATTGAGATACAATGCTCTAGGGAAGATATGAATGTTCAGAACATTAATAATAAGACAAAAACTCATATGAATCTAAGTTCACGGTGAACTCGGGTTCTCAATTATCACTGTCATGTGTATACACTATTACTGTTATGTATATTCACTATCACTATTATTCATATACACGATCACTGTTAAAAAATTAAGTATATTTTTATAACAGTGATAGAATATATAAATAACAGTGATAGTGATTACAATACGAATTCATGTGAACTAGAGTTCACAAGAGACCTACTCTAATAATAAAGTAATAAATAATTTAAAGATACGTCAGGTCTTTGTTAGATTTGGGCTTGAAGGTTGTGATCCTTTATTATGAGTTCTAAAATGTTGTATTTATAACATAAAAAATATTCCCTGTTTTATCCTAAAATTTGGCCAAAATCGTGCATTAAATTCATGAATTTAAGTTCTTACAATATTTGAGCCGAATCCTATGTGTAAGATACATTCGGTCCTATGAAATTTGGATACCTATCTATCCGTACGAGATCCTCATAAAAGAGAATAACTATCACTATGCTAGAAAAGGAATATGACAACCGGGATTTTCCATGGTCGTAGGTGTTCTTCCACCGTGGTAGATAGGCTCGTTTTCGAGCTTCACACTTTTGATCACATTTTTTCCACCATGGTCTTAACCACTTAAGACCACAGTGAAAATTTATTGGCGTAACTTAACAATACTCGTTGTCTTAACCACTTAAGATCACGATAAAAAAATTTATGTCGTAACTTAATTAAAAATGTTATCTTAACCACTTAAGACCATAGTGAAAACTGTTGTCCTAATTTAACTATACTCACTTTCTTGACTATTTAAGACCACAGTGAAATCAATTGTTGTAACTTAATTATTCCCGTTGTCTTAACTGCTTAAGACCATGGTAAAAACCAATTGTTGTAAGTTAATTATAATTGTCGTCTTAAAGTCCTACGACAATCTTACCCGTTGTTCACCACTTAACACCACGGGTTCACCGCGTAAGACCACAATCAATATGTAGATTCATGGTCTTTTTTTCGTGATCGAAGATCATTTCTGGCATAGTATATAACCTAATTAGTTCTCTGGCAGCTGACTCTACATTTGATACTCTTCATTATCCTTTAATGGGATATGATCATGTTTGCTGATAGGGATTCATCTGAATTTTCACTTGATGTGGACCGAGGTCTTTCAGGCCTAAACCTCCTAAACTTGCCAAGGTCCAGTGAAGTTGGTGGGGCCTAGACTAAGGTCAAATAAAGTCCAACAAGGTCGTTGAGGTCTTCTTGGAGTCCTACAGAGATCCAACGTGATAGGCGAGGTCATGTTTGGGTCTCGTCGAGGTCTTTGGGCTTATCATGATGAGGTCCTAGAATCCCATGATAGAGTTGGGGCCATTGGGCTTCGGCTTGGACTCGACGACATGGACCTCATATTGTCTTAGATCTAAACTGTTATTATTAGCACTATAACAATACTCACTATCACTGTTTAAAAATTAAATATTTTTTAAATAATGATATATGTATAATAACAATTTTTGGAAAAAAAAATTCATGTGTACTCAATTTCACATGATACACACGTCAAATAATAATTCCACATATCAATGATTAATACTATTTTCTTTGTTCTAACTTTACTTTCACACTTGTTTTATTTGGACGTCTGAACTCTTTCACACACTTAAAAAAAAAATTAATCTACATTAAAAAAAGTCAATAAAATACAATTACACTCACACACTCTCTTTTTCTTAGTTTATATATCATCTCCAAGTGTGAAAATAGTTTTGAGATAGAGGGAGTGCTATTTATTAGGAATATTATTGGAATAAATGAAATTTTTTGTATTGTTATTAGCAGAGTAACAAATAAAAAGGGGCACTATTTTGGATAATATAGGATAATTATAAAGAGTTGGAGGGAGCAATATCATAGTATAAACTGTTATGATATTAATAAATGCATATAATGATATCAATAAATATATATAATGATATCAATTTTTGTATTATAAAAAAATTCACAAAAGGGTGTTACCATTGCACTTATATAGTTTATAAAAAATATTATATAGTGTAAAAATGTTTTTCACTTATATAGTGTAAAATATTACTGATTAATACAATTATATTAGTTTTATCCTACTAATAATCATGACAAGAGAGTGACTCGATCAATAATGTCTAACTTGAAGTTTGTACAAGCATATATATACATATACGTGTGCATATGTGGGTCTGTGTATATTTTGTATTTACAAGTACTATACAATGAATAATGTAAAAAAAAAAAAGAAGGTATATTATGAATAATTCAACTATCCACTCATTGGCTTCACATGCCAATTATAATAATTAGTGAGCTGGTGATACCCCTCTAATCACAAAATATGGAGTATCCACGCTGGCATCCTTCACAGATAAGCTTAATGATTAAGGACCTTTGATTAGGTTAATTATATTTAACAGTTGGTTATATATATATATTAAATTAAGTGTTGTGGTCAATAGAGGATAACATAAACTAATGTCCATTGTGTAAGCTGTTTAATTATTATGTGAGTAAATGATAATATTAAGAATTAAGCGCACAAAAATACATAAAGTAAACATTTGTTTATTGTCTTTTTCTTTAAAAGATTAAAATTTATTCACTCCAAAAAAGTGGATGAGAACTTAAAGATGTGACACCCATCTTGTACAAGTTACACCATTAATACAAGATACTCCCTCCGTCCCAATATTTTCTTCATATGTGGAGTTTCACGCATATTAAGAAAAAGTGAAGTATGTGAGTGTGAAGTTAAATAATAAAATATAAAAAAGTATATTTTATTGACTTTTGTGAGTGTGAGTTGTTTCCTTTTTTGGGGTGTGAAGAAAGAGTTGGGACGTCCATATAAGGAAAGTGTGAAGTTTATCTTGGGACAGATGGAGTACAATACACCATTTGCTAAACAAATAAAGTGACTCAAAAACTTCACTCCTTGAAATCCCTCAAATACTTAAATATCGACAGAAAGCTTGAAACTGAAAAACGGACCTTTGAAATTTCCGCCAATTTAAAAAAGATAAAGTACGTATCTTTTTCTTTTTGACCGATAGCCACGACCACACCCTTCCCAATATTTCATTCCAAATTATTGTGATATCCAATTTCGTATTTTGAAATAGCAATTTCATTCCTTGGATTCCATATGCTCCACATCATGCATGTTCATTTGGTATCCA
Organism: Prunella vulgaris; assembly: GCA_026898435.1. Classification (NCBI taxonomy): domain Eukaryota; kingdom Viridiplantae; phylum Streptophyta; class Magnoliopsida; order Lamiales; family Lamiaceae; genus Prunella; species Prunella vulgaris. The sequence goes on along the minus strand of JAPKLY010000507.1, from coordinate 202,228 downwards.
CAATTCTAGTATCTTTTCTCACCGGCACAAGAGAGCTAAAATGTAAGAAATTCCTCTCCATATTTGAATGCATGCCCGTCCCTACTTGTAGCAATGTGAAACACCTTGACCATAATTCACTAATAATTGGACATAAGAACAAGTGTGAAATATTTTCACCGGCCGACTTGCAAAGTATGCACTTGAGGTCTACCACCACTGTTTGTAAACCCGAGAGATGAGATTGTCCTTGGTTGGTAGTCGTCCCCGAAGTATCTTCTATATGATTGCTTGCGATCGCCTTGGTGCATGACATCTTCAAAATCTCTTGAATGCTTTTTTTTTTTTTTATCTTTTCTCTCAATCGTTGTTTGAGGACAATTCTGACCTTGAGAAATCATCACTTTTTTTGTCTTTCTAACTTAGTAAACACCATTGTTGGAGTAAACCCATTCCCAATAGTCCGCCTTGTCTTTGAGTACTCAACACTTGTTGATCTGCAGCATTAGTTTGTTAAGAACATAAGTGTTGATGGGCGAGCCACTCGAGGTAATTCGAAGAATCAAGAGGTCGCCTCTGTAGTGCTGGAGCTCGCCCAGGGCTCACCCTATACCATCATGGAGATCTCGCCAGAGTTCATCATCACGCAACACTCACAGATCACGCAAGGCAATAGAGCTCGCCTAGAGACCGCCCGACTCGTCTAAGAGCTCGCCTAGAGATCGCCCGACTCGTCTAAGAGCCCGCCCATGAGCTCGCCCTTAGTCTATAGGATTCCGGTGGTGCGCTCTTTTTCCCTCCGTCCGGTTTATCCACAAGGGTGGTTTACGGCGAAGTTTTTAATGAGGCCCATCTAGTCTAAGGCATAGTAGTAGGACGAGGCACAACATAGGTAGCAGTGTAAGGGACCAGGACGAGGGTTACAGACCCTCGTCAACACCGGAAGCCATATAGGCTCGTAAGGTGCCGTCTCACACTCTCGCACCTATAAATAAGACCTCTCTTGTACTATTCAAACAACTCTTACAATTCTAAAAACAAATACAACTCCCATCACAATATTTCCCTCTCTACTCTCCCTCCTCATAATACATCCAAGAACATAAAATCTTGGATTATTGTTTGATAGAATTAGTATGTTGAAAAGCCACATAAACAAACATCGTTAACAAATTCTGTCAACAATTTGGCGCTAGAAGGAGGGTCCCCTCGAACCTCCGAACCTGAAAATTAAGAAATCTTCAAGAACAAAAATTAGGGTCTGTTGAAGATTTGAAGATTTGAAGGTATTCTTGATAAAACTCAAGAACACTTGAAGATACACACACATCTTCATCCCCTGAACGAAGTACCCAGATCTCCGGACAGAAACCCGAATTATCGGATTTCGCAAAATCTGCCCGGAACAAGTTTTCAAACGCACGCGTGCACACGAATAAACCGAATTTCGGATAATTCGTCAACACGCGAGGCTAGACGAAAATTCGCACAACCCCACCTAAGCTGGACGACCATCACACCGGCGACCTCCACCATTCCGGCGACCTCACCCCACCTCGGTGACCTGCGAAAAGTTACCCCCTCCAGAACCCAAAAATGGCCAACACTCGGGCCGCCAAGGGACAGACCTCCGCAGCTGCGGGAAGGTCTAGAGGGGGCAATCAAAACCAGGCCGAGGTGGAGACCTCACACCAGGTGGTGGAGACATCACAACCGCCTCCCCAGAAGAGCACCGCAGCTCCGCGACCTCAGCGAACTGCGGCGACCCAGGAAGACTTAGCCCCCGCACTGAGGGACCTGGTCAACAATCCTGACGAGCTCCAACGAACCATCGCGACCCTACAAAGGTTGCAGCAGCGACAGCAGGACGAGCTCGCCCTAGTACCTAGGCGAGCTCCAGCAGCCGAAACCAGGGAGCAAACCAGGCCCACTCAGGGTACCCAAACCAGGGGAGATTACAGCGTACTCCCCACTGAGCAGGAGGCGAGCTCGACCCAAGCTCGCCAGCGCAGGGAGAGGACCGGTAAAGCCAAAATGGGGGAGGAGGGTCCCGCTCCTTACACTGGAAGGGAGCCGGCCTACTCCGGGGCGTCTGGCACCCACCAATCTCAAAGGAGGGAAGTCCTCCAAGGCCGTCTGGGCCCGAGGTACGAAGAGAATGAGCGTGCGGCAGCCCCAGCTGCGTCCCAGGGGGACTCTGACCAGCAGCCGCGCAGGTCAGCCCATGAAAGGCTGAGGAGGCCCGCCACTGACCGACTAGGCCCCCACGGCGGACGCCAATTTCAGCCCGCCACTGAGAGGTCACCCCAGAGTGAGGCACCTCAGGGACGTGCGTCCGCGAGACGCACAACCTTTGAGCACCCTCCGCCGGAGGTGACCCGAGATGACGAGCTGGCCTCACTGAAAAAGGCCGTTGAAATGCTGCAAGCACAGGTAGCAGCCAAGTCTGGCGGACCTGACGCCACGACTCTCCCCACCTCTCCATTGGCACCTGCCATCCTTCGCGCACCGGTCCAGAAGAAAATTCAATTCCCGGTGATGTCCGCATACGAAGGCGAATCGGACCCAAAAGTCCACCTGGCCAAGTATGCGGATTTCATGATTTCGGTCGGCGCTACCGATCCCACCCAGTGCCGGAACTTCCCACTGACCCTAGGGGACAGAGCTCACCGCTGGTTCTCTTCACTCGCCCCGGGGTCAATCTGCTCTTTCGGCCAACTCTCGCGGGAGTTCTTGGCCCACTTCTCTGGGTTCGGGTCCTACCTTACCCAGAAGCACCGACTCGCCAGTATCCATCAAAGTGAGCGCGAGACCGACCAACAGTACCTGGAAAGGTTCGACAAGATTCTGCTGGAAGGCGAGCCGGTAAGCGAAGACACCAAGGTCGTTGCAGCGATGGGCGGACTCAGGAGGGGCACCGACCTCTGGAAGGAAATGCACCTCGCATGTCCCAACACTTATAGCGAATTCCGCCACAAGGCGGGGGTGTATGTGGCTATGCAGGAGGCATTACTGAAAGAAGTTGGTGCCCACGAGGAAAAGAAGCCCTATGGGAAGAAGTCTGGGGGCACCAACAAAGCCCCCCAGAACTTAAAGGCCTTCGGCGAGGGAGACGAGCTCAAAGAAAAGCTCAACCAGGTCCTCGTTGTCTCCGTCGACCATGTCTTCACTGCCGTCCAAGGCAAGGCCATGCTGGAGGAGCCAAGGCGGATCCGCCAGGACCGCACGAAGCTCAACCCCAACAAATTCTGTGCCTACCATCAGGCCATCGGCCACTTCACCAGCGAGTGCCGAGATCTCCTCAAGCAACTCTGGAAATTTTACGAGGAGGGGAAATTGGCCGAGTTCGTGAAGAAGGCCCCAGCTAAGAGACCAAGGTTCGAGAGGAGGGCTACCTCCGATGACGAAGAGGAGGAGGCGGACCAACCTGGTCCCCAACACAGACGGAGGGCACCTCCCCAACCTCAGCAAAATATGGAGCCGACTCGGGAACTCTTGGTCCTTGAGGAAGAGATCGGAGCTGCAGGAGGCCTCCGGGACGGGGGATTCTCCATATCCAAGAGAAAGAGGAAGGCCGAGATCCGGGCCATAAATCAAGTCCAGGAAGGCAGCTCCGGCCCCAGGTCCGCCTCACAGCTCGCTGAAGAGCTAACTTTTTCTTCTGCGGACCTGGAGGGGGTACTGATGCCCCACAATGACTCGTTGGTGATAACCGCCGACATCATGAACGTCCGAGTTCACAGGCTGCTTGTGGACACCGGCGCATTCACCAACATTCTCTTCAAATCCACCTTGGATGCCTTGGGTGATTTTGAGTCGTACCTGGAACCTAGCAATGCTAGAATAGTGGGGTTCGGAGAGGCTGTAACCGTCCCCCTAGGTAGTGTTAGGTTGAGCGTCCAACTTGTATCGGCTGAGGACCCCGCAAGGAGACTGACTAGGCTCATAGATTTCCTAGTTGTCGACCAGCAGTCCTCCTACAACGGGTTCCTTGGCCGCCCTTTTATTAATGAATTCAAAGCGGCGTGTTCGACCTACTACTACTGTTTAAAATTCTCAACTCCGAAGGGTCCCGGAACTATAAAAGGTGACCAGAAAAAGGCCCGAGAGTGTTTACTCCAAATTAAAGATGGCCGGGTCAAAAAGTCCGTTACACAAGTCCACGTCCTCGATGAAGACGTACAGATCCCTGCAGACGAGCCAAACATCCTGGACGTCATCTCGAACGAAACTGAGATGATGGAGGTAAGCGATTTGACAGAAATCAACCAAGGCATTAGACCTGTGCAGGACACGCAATCGACACAAATGGGGGACGTGGAAGAAACCCAAGTGTTGGGACCTGCGCAGGGGTCGGGAGCTGAGCAGGGGCAGCAGCCAACTCCCATGGAGGTAGTTGATGAGGCCCAAGGTGGAGGACCTGCGGGAGGTCAAGAACCAACGCCCATGGATGTTGACCCAATCCCTCAAGACACCACACCATCCCGAGCTGACGGACCACCGGAGGTGTTCACAACCGACAAGCCCACCCAAGCTGAAAGCCAACCCGATGACCTCGAATCGCGCATAGGCCACGAGCCTGCACAAATGTCACAAAGGGAGTGGGACGAGCTCATCAACGACCCGAGGTGGAAATGTCAAAAGAGAAAAGTAACCCCCATGGAGGAGTTGACGGCACTCCCGGTGGACCCGGAAAGGGACTTAGAACTTTTCATCGGTTCTGAGTTACCTGAACTGTACCGGTCGAGGATGGAGCTGTTCTTGATGTCCAACCTGGACATATTTGCCTGGTCCCACGAAGACATGACGGGGATCCCGTTGGAACATGCTTGCCATAGGCTTAACATAGATCCGACGAAGAGACCCGTACGCCAAAAGCGAAGAAAATATGGACCAGACAAGTACGCAGCTCTTGCAGTTGAGGTGGAGAAGTTGTTAGACAACAAGCTCATCAAGGAGGCTTTGTGTCCGCAGTGGGTCGCGAATCCCGTCCTGGTGAAAAAACACAATGGGACGTGGCGACTCTGCATTGATTTCACGGACCTGAATAAAGCATGCCCGAAGGACAACTTCCCACTACCTCACATTGACCAGCTGGTGGACAGCACTGCAGGCCATGAAATGATGACATTCATGGACGCTTTTGCAGGCTATCATCAGATAGCTCTGCACCCGGAAGACCAGGAACACACGGCGTTCTACACCAACAAGAACATGTACTGCTGGGAAAGAATGTCGTTCGGACTCATCAACGCCGGAGCTACCTACCAAAGATTGGTGAACAAAATATTTGACCAACACATCGGCGAATCCATGGAGGTGTACGTGGACGACATAGTTGTCAAGAGTTTGAGAAAGGAGGACCACTTGGACCACCTGAAACAAACCTTCGACATACTGCGCCACTACAACATGACGTTGAACCCCAAAAAGACCAGCTTCGGCGTACACTCTGGGAAGTTCCTGGGGCACCTAGTTAGCCAGCGGGGAATCGAGGTCAACCCGACACAAGTCCAATGCATAATTGAGATGGGGATACCCGACTCCATCCAAAAAATTCAAAGACTAACTGGGTGCATGGCGGCCCTTAACAGATTCATCTCCAGGTCCGGCGATAGAAATCGTCCATTTTTCGAGGCAATTAAAGCAAACACACGGAGGTACAAAGAGGCGGCCAAAGCCAACGAGCTCCACCTCAAAAACCACTTCGTCTGGACAAATGAATGCCAACGAGCCTTCGAAGATATCAAGATATACCTGGCGGACACACAGATCCTGTCGAAGCCAATACCTGGAGAGAAGTTGTATCTGTACCTAGCCGCGTCGGAGGTGGCCATCAGCTCCGTCCTGGTCCGAGAAGAGGCGAGAATACACCTCCCAGTGTACTACGTGAGCCAAGTCTTACATGAAGCTGAGCTGCGGTACACCCCAACAGAGAAGCTGGCTTATGCACTGGTGATGAGTGTTAGAAAATTGAGGCCTTACTTCTTTGACCATCCGGTGGAGGTGCTGACAACGTTCCCACTGCGCCAAATACTACAACGTCCAGACACTGCCGGACGCCTGCTGAAATGGTCACTGGAGATCAGCCAATACGGTATAACCTACGCACCCCAAACAGCGATCAAGGGACAAGCACTGGCCGACTTCATCGTCGAGCTAACTTTCCCACAAGATCCGACGAGGGGGCGTATAGCTCTGTGGCAACTCTACGTGGACGGATCATCAACTAGCATGGCAGCAGGCGCCGGCGTGGTCCTGATCAGCCCCGATAGACAAGTCTTTACCTCTGCAATTCGGTTCGACTTTCGAGCAACCAACAATGAGGCGGAATATGAAGCATTAATAGCAGGACTTAGGCTATCATTAGCTGTGGGGGCAACCAATCTTCAGGTTTTCGGAGATTCCCAGCTAATAATATCCCAAGTCCGGGGGGAATTTGAAGCAAAGGAACAGCAGATGATGACCTACCAGAAGATAGCCGCGCATCTGATCTCGATATTTACACAAGTTTACATCAATCAAATACCACGGCTAGAAAACACGCAAGCAGATGCTCTAGCCCGGCTAGCTACTAGCAACGGCGAAGCCGAATTCACGGAGGTTGTGATCACTACACTAAAAAACCCCTCGACGTCTGATTACAAGATGAATCAGACCTCGAGTGGGGGGCGTGAGGATAGTGAAGATGGTGAAGATTGGTACACTCCAATCCAAAAATACTTAGCAGATGGGACAACCCCCGTAGACACCTGGGAAGCTAGCCGGTTAGTAAAGCAAGCTGCCAGATATACGCTGCTGGATGGCCAGCTCTATAAACGTGGATTCTCTCTACCCCTACTCAAATGCCTAACTAAGAAGCAGGGGTCCGAAGTGTTAGAAGAAATTCACGAAGGGATTTGTGGGAGTCACGCTGGGGGGCAAGCATTGGCATATAAAACGATCAGACAGGGCTACTACTGGCCCACTCTTCGCAAAGATGCCATCAGCTTCGCTCGAAGGTGCCGAAAGTGCCAACTTTTCGCACCTAACATCCACTCCCCAGCCAATCAGCTGAAGTCGGTTTTCAGCCCATGACCTTTTGCGAAATGGGGTATCGACTTGATCGGCCCATTTCCACTTGGTAGAGGCGGTGTAAAGTTCGCTGTTGTAGCAGTGGACTACTACACTAAGTGGGCTGAAGCCGAAGCTCTCACAACCATAACCCAGGAAAGGATGATCGGCTTCATTTGGAAAAACCTGATCTGTAGATTTGGACTCCCGCAGTCGGTCATCACTGATAATGGAAGGCAGTTCGACGGACAGAAGTTGAGGGACTTCTGCAGTTCATGGAACATCAAGAAGCACTACTCAACTCCATATCACCCCCAGTCGAACGGCCAAGTCGAGGCGGTAAACAAGATCTTGAAACACATATTAAAGCTCCGCCTCGAGGAAAAGAAAGGAAGCTGGGCAGACGAACTCCCGGAAGTCTTATGGTCTTACAGAACTTCCTATAGGGCCAGTACCGGGGAGACCCCGTTTGCCCTAACCTTCGGAACTGAAGCCGTGGTCCCGGTGGAGATCCAGAACAAGACTTGGAAGGTGGTGGGGTATGATGAAGAAAAGAATGATAAAGCCTTGGCAGTAGAGAAAGATCTGATCGAAGAGACCAGAGCTTCATCAGAAATGAAAAATGCCACCTACAAGCGCAGAGCGGAAAAATATTACAACTCTCAGGTCCGAGACCGAAGGTTCAAGGTCGGGGACCTGGTGTTGAAAAAGAAATTGATGGCCCCACCAGGTGTATTTGGTTCAAATTGGGAAGGACCATTCCGGGTCACTGCAGCCTGGCCGAACGATACTTATGATCTAGAAGACGCAGAAGGCAAAGCTTCGTCGTACACCTGGAGTTCGGCACATCTAAAAAAGTTCTACCAATAGACTAGGACCATGTAATAGACTAGTCGAAGGTTGACATAAAAAATGTAGAGCAATCGATGTAAATTACGTAGCTATAAAAATTCAGAAAAATTCCCGAGTGTTTAGACCTGTGCAGCTCTTCAACCAGACGAGTTGCACTAGGTCGCCCACTACACCAAGCCCAGCTCGCCTATGTGCTAAAAAAAAAAAAAAAAAAAAAAAAAAAAAAAAAAAAAAAAA
>JAPKLY010000507.1:165464-194007 GCA_026898435.1 Prunella vulgaris | reverse complement strand
AAAAAAAAAAAAAAAAAAAAAAAAAAAAAAAAAAAAAACGCGGTGCGCAAGGACCGAGGTCCCAAACATTATAATTGAATAGCTCGAAGGCAAAGGCCAAAGTGCCCAAGGTCGCGAAGGTACCCTTCTTAAAGGGCTGCTAAGCACCTACTGCCACAAGTTAGAAAAATTCGCAAAAAAGACAAACGTCTAAGGCAAGGTTCATGAGACTCAATTGCCCAACGTGAATTAATCAAAGTGCAGTCCGCTGCCCTAAGTGGCCTAAGACGAACGATTCGTGGCCCTAAGTGGCATAAGACGAAGAATACGCACTCTAAAAATAGAGGTATAATTCGTAGTCGTAAGTGACGTAAAACGAACGATTCGCTTCTCAAAGTAGAATAAGACGAACAATTATATACCGGGAAAATAAACAAGAACGAGCTATTTTAAGAAATTATAACGTAAAAGTGCAAAAACATAAATGAAAAAAGTTGGACAAAAAATGCTCGACTTATATTCAAAAGGATACTTAAGAGATTTTCAAGCCAAAAATATGCTTGAAAAAATCCTAAGTATGAGTAGTGGTGCTGGCCACAAAGGCCGACCAGCTAGCCGTCTTTGAACTACAAAAATGGAGCTCCTTCTGGGCGAGCTCCACAACCCGGCGACCTATTGAAACTAGGGAAATAAAAGCTAATCTGAGAAAGCAATAGTAAAGCCCTATGGTTTGGGGTCGGCGACCTCTGGAGTAGGGGCGACCTGGCGAATTGGCATGACAAGCTCGGCATTAGGAGTAATATTCCCGGGTGATCCGCTTGTGTCGAACTCGCTGATGTTTACCATCGCATCCCCGCAGACCTCCTGCATCTGCTCCATGGTCGGCGGGACCTCACCTCCAGCTTCCCCCTCGGCACCTTCGGTCTCTTGGGCGAGGTCGGCAGTCAAGACCTGCTTCGTCTGGATAATGTTGAATTTCAGACGAGCAGCATCGAGATTGATCCCATAGCCCGCGAGGTCTCCAATATTTAGTTCCGTGCCAGGGGGAATCGAGGACTTTTCCAAGCAATCCTCGAACTCGCCGACGAGGGCTTCCCACTCGCTGTCGTTATTAATCCGCGCCCATTGGAAGGAGCGGATAACCTCAGCAAAGCAGAGCACGAAGCCCTTGTCGGTAGCGACCATCTCAGTGAGCTCAAGGGCCTCAGGCTTGATTGCGGTGTCAGATTGGCTCTTAAGCTCGGCAACCTCCAGAGCTTTTGCGGCGACCTCTTCTCTCAGCCTCCGACACTCGTCGGAATTCTCCCGGCTCTGGTCCCGGAGGATCCCCACCTCGACCCGGGTCAGGTCGAGCTCCTTGTCCTGAGCAGCAAGTGCTCGGCGAGCTTCTTCGAGCTCGGCCCTTTCTTTGTGGAGGTCGGCTTGCAGTTTTTCAGCCCTCCTTATGGCGAGCCGCTCCACCTCTAACGAGGCCTTCGCTTTGGCCTCCATCATGGCGAGCTCCTCGAGAGCTTTCTTCCGCTCATCGCCCACCTTTGTCAGCGCCCTTTTCGTGTCGCTGCGAGCTCTGTCGGTAGCAGTAATGTCATCGGCAATGAGCTGGGCCGCCGCCATCGCCGCACTGGCGTAATGTATCGCCAACTTCGCCTTGTCGGCAGGCTTCTGCTTCTCGATCATGCCGAGCTCTGAAGCGGAAAGGTACTTGGGAGCCTCAGTAAAAACTCGGCGAGCTGCCCCCTCGGGAAGATCTCTCGACGAGCTCAGGGCTTTGGATCGCTCGGCGGTATGGAGAGAGCTGGGTCGTTGCGGGAACTCGGCAGGAGTATACCTGCACACACTTAAAACCAGTTAGCAAGAATTATAGAAACCGCTAAGGCTCCCAACTTCAAAAGAGGTCGCCCACTTACCCGAACCTGTCGGGGTTGAGCCCGAGCAGGGTGTCATCCCGAATAGGGACCCCATAGGGAGGCGGCGAGGGCGCACTCTGAGGAGTTGGGGGCGCCGCAGAAGATTGGACTGCGAGAGCTCGCCCTGACCCCGCGGGGGTTGATCCAGAGCCACCTTCAGCCCTAACCCGTTTGGCAGGGCGGGTCTCTTCCTCGCTCACCCGCAAGCCATCTCCTCGGTGGAGAGCTCGCCTCATCGGTTGGGGGGGTTGGGTACCCCGTTCAGGGTTCGAGCCTCGGCCTGCCCCCTTCTTGGTGGCGGCGACCTTCTCTTTTGGTTGGGGGGGCGCCGAGATCTTTTGCGAGCCCGAGCCCCTGGCCTTATCAGGAGCCTTGGCGAGCTCAAACTTTTTGGTGGCGTCCAGAACCGCCCCGAAGGGATACCTTCCCTCCCTGGACGAGGTTTGCCCATCCTCAGCTGCCGAGCTAGAAAATGGTAAGCTTCGGGAACTTCGATAGGCGGGAGCTCGGCAACTCTACCTACACCTGCATCAATTAATCAAGTAAGTTCGGCGACCTCGAACACACGAGATAGCGACCTGAGGAAACTTGGGAAAAATTTGAAACCTTGAGTGGCGAGGTGATGTGGCGAAGTAATGAGACCGGCGAGCCTGCGGCAGTGGTGCTGGCACAGGTGTACGATCTCACGATCTTTCTTCTCTCGCAGACAACACACCGTCCGCACGAACTCAAAACCAGTCGAAACTTCAGGTTTTCCACGGCTCGACTTATGACGCTTCAAACCTGCAAAAAGATAGATTAGATCAGTAATCTAATCCGACGCACACACACTAAGGTACGTCACCTACAGCTCGCCTCCCCGTAGGACTCGGGGGTAGGAATACGCCCTCCACAACCATCAGAAGCTCGCCAATCCCCCCGATGAAGAAGAACTGCTCCTTCCAATCTCGAATTTTATTGGGGAGGTCGCCTAAAAATTTGCCCCCCGGTCGAGCTTGAAAAGAATAATAGCCCTTCCCCTCCCTCACTTGTCTGATCACGTTGAATAGCTCGCTAATCTCTGCTGTGCTTAGCCGGTTTTCATAACCCTCGAGCCCGAAGACAGTCATGGCAGCCAACAAATTACTCCATGCGTTCGGAGTGAGTTGGGTAATGGCGAGGCCCGTGTCAACCAAAAACTGCCCAATTATAGGGTGGAGGGGAAGGGTGAGCCCAGCCTTTAGGGTATGATAATTCATGGCAGTGAGCCCGGCAGGGGGGAGGTCGGCCCGCTCATTCTCCTCGGCAGGATACATAAAAACATCCAGCGGGATACGGAACTGCCTCTGAATATCCGGAAGGGCGAACTCACTCATGATACTCTCCACCCCGTTGGCCTTCAAGTCAGACCTGCCAGCGGCTTTTCGAATCGGAGCTCGCTGAGGTAGGGGAAAGCTCGCCCCATGTGTCCTCACATACTCGCTCCAGTCGAACTCGTGCACGACCTCGGCGGAGATTTGATGTTCGGGGAGCTTGGGGAAGGGAAAGTCAATAAAACAGAGGTATTCGTAAGTAACCTCCGTCCCTGTATCCCCGTCGATCTCTTCATCGACTTCACGGACCAACTCGGCAACGATATCATCGGCCACCGCCTCGGTGACCTCCTCCCGGACATCGGTCTCAGCGACCTCTTCTTCGACCGGGGCCGCAGCCCCTCCAGAAACTCGCTCAGAATAGTCCCAGAGCTCGCGGAGGGGGGAATACCCACTGGAACTTGTAGCTTGCTCGCTGAAGTCAGAACGTACTGACCCCAGGAGCTCGCCACTATTCGGGGACGTCCCAGAGCTCGTCCCGGGGCTCGAAGAGAGGATCACGGGTGCCTCTCGAGGGTTCGGAAGGTCATCGGTCCTTTGTCCTTTACCCAAATCTCGACGCGGGGGGGAACGGCTCGAAGAGTTCTCAGACATAATTTAGACGTTCGAAAATAAAGAGCAAGGAAAGAGAGGAAGAATCCGAGTCTCTACCTTGGCAGACGCGTCTAGAGCAGAGGATTGACCAGAAATGCGCTCTGAGAAATGAAGGAAGCAAAATGAGGAAATCCTTCGTTTTCGCCTATTTATAGACGCTGGGCACAAGCTCGAAATTCCCGACAGATCAGGGACCTCTTTACAAAGAATTTGAAAAGTTATTATTACAGGCGCGGGAAACGATGCTGAGGGAAACGCATGTGACGTCTCGAATTCCACCCACGGGAAAGCTCGCCCAAGAGTCCTATACCAGCTCGCCGACACATGCCACAAACCATGGTGAAGGCGAGCTGGGGGGTAATTGTTGATGGGCGAGCCACTCGAGGTAATTCGAAGAATCAAGAGGTCGCCTCTGTAGTGCTGGAGCTCGCCCAGGGCTCACCCTATACCATCATGGAGATCTCGCCAGAGTTCATCATCACGCAACACTCACAGATCACGCAAGGCAATAGAGCTCGCCTAGAGACCGCCCGACTCGTCTAAGAGCTCGCCTAGAGATCGCCCGACTCGTCTAAGAGCCCGCCCATGAGCTCGCCCTTAGTCTATAGGATTCCGGTGGTGCGCTCTTTTTCCCTCCGTCCGGTTTATCCACAAGGGTGGTTTACGGCGAGGTTTTTAATGAGGCCCATCTAGTCTAAGGCATAGTAGTAGGACGAGGCACAACATAGGTAGCAGTGTAAGGGACCAGGACGAGGGTTACGGACCCTCGTCAACACCGGAAGCCATATAGGCTCGTAAGGTGCCGTCTCACACTCTCGCACCTATAAATAAGACCTCTCTTGTACTATTCAAACAACTCTTACAATTCTAAAAACAAATACAACTCCCATCACAATATTTCCCTCTCTACTCTCCCTCCTCATAATACATCCAAGAACATAAAATCTTGGATTATTGTTTGATAGAATTAGTATGTTGAAAAGCCACATAAACAAACATCGTTAACAAATTCTGTCAACAATAAGATTCTCTATCTAGAATTGGTTTGTACCAAGATAGTTTTTAAATCCATCCCGACTCCGCCCACTCCCCCATTTCTTCCCACTCTCTTATTTTTTTGGTCACTCAATCTATATGACCTATTAAATTTCTCACATAACAATACCTCATCCGCCCACTCTTCCTCCCAGAACAAAGTATTCATTCCGCCCCAATCACACTCTTTAACTCACTTCCCACCCCCTTCTAACCATGCCTTGGAATATCTCATACACCTCACCCATACACAACGACATCTTTTCCTATTTCCCTCGGCTCTCCCCCTCTTTTCTCTACTTCCGCCTCCCTCAAAAACCAATCCCAATCTCCCATATTTGGAGAAAATCACCCTCGCCATAACCTGCCTAGCTCATTAAGATACCTCCAAACCCACTTCCCAACAACGCTTGATTAAAAATGTCTAAATCTCTAATGCCCAACTCTCTGTGATTTTTCTTTACATATATCCTCCCATTTTACACACGGAATTTTATGAGTATTCTCCCCCCCCCAAGATTTCTCTGCAGGCTAATAAGGGTTTTTAAAATATTATTTAAGTACTCGATAGAAGGAAAGACATCATATCAAAATAGCTGAGAGCATAGATTGAATCAACGTAATTGCCTCCAAAAGAATTAGTGTTTATCCTCCCATTTAACCTACTTTTCCTGATTTTTTTACCAAATCCGTCCAACAAGTATATTTTTTGTGGTTAACCCCAACATTAAACCCCAAATAAGTCGGTGGGATTTTTCCTATAATACAATTCAGAATTACACCCCCTTCATCAATTGTAATCTGATTAACATTGAAGCCCCATAAATAGCATTTATTAAAATTAACCCTCAATCTGACTAAGAATTCAAAATTCTGAAGAATGTACTTTGCTGCTCTAAAATTTTACGAAGAGGGTGTTATATGTATACTGTAAGTCTTGTGAGAAGATGTATATTCTTGACTCGATTTCTGTCATCTTCCTTTCTGTTTGATATTTTCAGTATATTCTCTAACACTTATTCCTTTTTAGGAACATAATCTGCTTTTGGTACGAAGGTTTGCGTTTTTTTTTTCCTTGATATTTTTTAATATGATTTTATGAAAAATTGCAAAAATATCAGAATTATTTTTTTCAAACTTTTTGTATTATTTTGAAAAATAAAAATTGCTAAGATTTTTGATTGAATTTTTTGTATAATTTCAAAAAAAATTATGGAAAAAAATATTGAAAATAATATATTTTTTCGTATTCAGTTAAAAAATTGTGTGTGCGTTTATTTTCCGATCTTCTTCTTAGCTTATTTGTAATTGCTTTAATTTGTTTCAGACCTTTTCTTTGTTACTTATTTTTATTTTTATTTTTTTTCCTTTTCTTTTTCTTTGTTAAGTTTTTTAAAGATTTTGAAAATCCTGTTAGAAGGGGAAGTGTTTCTCCGAAAATTCAAGGATGGGCATGTGTTTTGGGAGGGAGAATGATGAACGTTGGTATAATTTATGATTCCAGATCTTCTCCATTTTTTTGTCTAAACTTCTTCTAAAATTAGGAGAGAGACAGACACAATATAAGAAATGTGATTATTATTATTATGGGTCCCATAAATATATATTTTTATTAATTATTTTAATTTTATGTTTATCTTTTTAAAATTATCAGAAAATTTATACTTAAAAAACAAAAGGGGGTTTCCGTGGGCATAATTTATAGGATATGGAGGTGTGTAAAATATGTATCTTAATTGGAGGCTATTATTTCAGCCCATTAAAGCCATTAATATCTGCTCAAAAGAAAGCAGCCCATTAACACATTGCATAAAAATCAACCGCCCATTTAACCATGGCTCATTATAAAGGGTCGTTCTCTTAACAACTGAGTTCACACCCGAATTTCACTGTAAACTTTTATTAAATATGATATAATTTTAATAATTGAATTTGACATATTATTAGAGAAATAATCCCATAATCTTTTATGTCCGAATTTGAGCGAGTGGAAGAAGTTGGCGATCGAGTTTTTTTGTTGCATCGCAATGATAGCAATGAGGCATGATACTGATAGTGCTAATGCATGACAGTCATGACAATGATAGTCTTTGTCGCATGATAGTGACAATCATAATGCATGATATTGATAGATTTAATGCATGAAAGTGAAAGACATAATGACAGTGATATTCTTTATTGTATAACAGTGATAGTCATATGACATGAAGATGATAGTATCAGTGCATTACAGTGATAGTTATAATGCATGATAGTGATGACAATAATAGTTTTTGTTTTATGATTAATGCATAACAGTGATAAAATATGCATGAATATCGATAAATTTACCGGCGAAATTCAACCTCATCACAATTGAATATATTTTCATAAAAACCCACAAGAATATAATACTAAGTTCAACCATTAATCAAATTTTACATAATTTCAAACATTCAAGCATAAATACTGAGTTCCGTGAAAGGTGACGAAATGGGCCAATGTTTCAGATTTTTTTCTTGGTGTGGAAAGGTTGGATGTGCCGGGAATAACTAGAGAAATGAAATAAATTAGTGAAAATTATAAAATGGTTCACAATATTGATATTAATTATAAATTAATTTTATGTAGAAAAAAATTATATTTTTGTGGGATTTTTTGAAAATATATTCAATTGTGATGAGGTTGAATTTCACAAGTAAATTTATCGATAGTCATGCATATTCTATCACTACTATTCATTAATGATAAAACAAAAACTATTATTCTCATCACTATCATGCATTATAACTATCATTGTAATGCACTGATACTATCATCTTCATATCATATAACTATCATTGTTATGCAATAAAGAATATCACTTTCATTCATTAAATCTATCACTATCATGCATTATGACTGTCACTATCATGCGACAAAGACTATCATTGTCATGACTGTTATACATTAACATTAACACTATCAATATCATGTCTTATTGCTATAATTGCCATGCAACAAAAAAACTCGAAAGCCAACTTTTTCCATTCGCTCAAATTAGGACATAAAAAATTACGTGATTATTTCTCTAATTATATGTCAAATTCAATATTTAAAATTAGATCATATTTAATAAAAGTATACAGTGAAATTCGGGTGTGAACTCAGTTGTTACGAGAACAACCCTTTATAGTGAGCCATGGTTAAATGGGCGGTTGATTTTTATGCAATGTGTTAATGGGCTGCTTTCTTCAAACAGGGGTTGTTCATGCACTCCTTTTGAGCAGATATTAATGGGCTGAAATAATAGCCTCCAATTAAGGTACATATTATACACACACCTCTTTATCCTATAAATTATGAATACGGATATTCTCCCCCCATTTTTAATTACTTCACCTCCACACTTAATTTTTTCATTTCAAAATATATTTTAAAGACCAAAATACCCTTTTGTTATATTTTTCTAATTTACAAATGGATCAATTCACCCCCATATTCTTTGTATGAAAACCTTATTCATGATTTTTAGGAGTTTTTTTGAAAAATTAAAGAGAGTGAACTAAAAATTTAGTATGATGAAGTGAAAAAGAGGGTGAAGTAATTAAATATGGGGGAAGAATATCCGTGCCCATAAATTATACCACAAGTACGTTCATGATTCTCCCTCCCAAAACACATGTCATGGACTATTTTCATTGAAAATTTTGCCTTAAAATTTTTGTTTTGATGGAATAAATAATAGTATGATGTAGGAGATGACGCCAACAACTTTCATGATTTTTCAAATTAGTTAGAAGTTTAGAAAATTCATACTGTTGGTTGAATAAGTTGAACAATATTTTTTCTTCTCACGAAAGAGTACATATTAAATTAAAGACAGATTTTAAAAATTAAATTTAAATAGAGCAAGATTCTTATAAACCAATTTAATCATACAATTTAAAATGATATTAATTGATCTCATTATACAGTATTATTATTAAATTAATATCTTTTAACGAAATAATTTATGTCTAATTATAGTTAAAATCACCACATTTTTTAAAATTAAAATCTAATCTCAAATTTTAAAATTTTGTTAATAAAACCTCACTTTCATAAATTTTTGCTATTCGTGCTTAAGTACAAAATAAAATCTCACCTTCATCAAAATAAATTTTACAATAAAATTAGTTCATAGTATTGAATTCTAAATATATAATGGAGATGATGGGAGAATTAATTTGACAATAATTTAGGAGAACAAATATTCTTCATATTCATTAAAGCTATCAAATGTGTTGAAGAATACGTGTGAGTTATTGAATAAGAAAAATTAAGAAAGCTGTAAATGTAAGAAAGTTTTGTTGAGTTTTTTTTAGACTTTAGACTTAAAGTTTGTGATGATATATTTGACCTTAAGAGATACTCCCTCCGTTCCATAATTGTTTTCACACTTTCTTTTTTTGTCTGTTCCACAATTGTTTTCACACCCTATAAATGGAAACTATTACTTTAACTTTATCCTCACAATCCAACTAATTTCATTATTTTAATAATATAACTTTACACAACACTCTATTTTTCTTAAAAGTTATGTCATCCCAGAGGTGAAAACACCTCTGGGACGGAGGGAGTATTATTTATACTGCATAGACTTACACATGAGTTGGCTTAAGAAATTATCTTATACATGCATTAACTTAATGGATTTGCCCTTAACTATGTTGCATAGAATATGTTCTTGTGGACAGACTTTAACCAATAGTTAATTGCCACGTGGATGGTGTCACACAATCACCATATAATATTCAATTGGATATTTATTATATGTATCTTATATATGACTAATTGATTCATTTCCTCAATAAGAGTTGATTAAATTAACTTTGAGGAGATTTTCTTCCTGACAGCTTTCTAGACAAGGTTTTGATCCTTGCTTGCTACTAACCTCCCTTGAGGAAACTCCTTTGTGCTTAAAAGGCTCTAGGCTTCGAGCTCTGTTGGATCTCCCAACGCAAGGTTCAATCATAGGAATTTCGTATCTCGCATAAGAGTGTGAGAAGAAATGAGACAACGGTGAAATATATTAAAATGATAAAGGTGGGAGTTATGAATTGGCTCATATTTTGAGCGGTTATTTGTAATTTGGGGGTTTATAATTGACATGCCATGTAATTGTTCCAAAAAAACAATTATGAAAACAAGAAATAACATGAAGAAGCTGACATGAAAGTGCATAAAAAAATATATCGGTTTAAGTGAAAAAGGCTAAAAGAAAATTATATTATACGAGTTATACTTATATTCATACAAATATTGCTGTCTCAAAAAAAAAAATACAAATATTGCATATAAATTATTGTAAAAGAAATAATATACTCCCTTCATCTAAAAAAAAACCTCCAAACTTTCTTTATTTACACGTCTCACATTAATTATACGGTAAAAAATATTAATTTATATACACACTCATAAAACTACACATATATATCAATATAAATATCACTTTATTTTTCAAAAAAATAATTTTAAGAGGTGTTTAGTTGACAATTTTTAAGATGAATAATGACAATTAAAATCATAGTATGTGTTTGGAATGACTTTAATATAACTTTAACTTTTAAAAATTGAAAAGTATATCATAATTTAGCTATTCAAAAATTATATTTTTTATTTTTATACTCTTTTCATACCATACAATTACATGAAACCAAGGATGAAAATATCGGTATCGACGGAAATATCGGTACCCTGAATTTATGGATATATCGGTGGAAATATCGATATCGAATATCGATATCGGTAAAAAATAGAAAATTCACGGAAATTTCATTAAAATGATGGAAATTTAACATGAAATTTTAGACAATATTATTACTAGTCTTAATACATTAATTGAACTTAAAATCTCAATAAAATGAGAATCTTACAACAAACATATCAAGAAAACATACGTAAGACATATAAAACGATACAACAATTGTTCATAATTATTGAATATTACACAACTAATACCAAAATGATGTCCTATGAGCCTCAAATGTAAAAGAAGAAAGACCATCTTGGTCTAAGCAATAATGGTACCAAGTCATCAAATTAGAGAAATTCCCGAAATATATCGAAATTTCCCGAAATTTGTCGAAATTTTGACCGATAAATTACCGAAATTTCCACGATATTTCTCGATAATCTGCACATTTTGAATTACCCTGGACCGATATCGAAATTTCGCCGAAATTTCCCGAAATTTTACCGAAATTTTACCGAAATTTTGGAAAAATAATCGTTCAAGTGAATTTCCATATCGGTACCCTCAAAATTCCAAAATTTCGGCGAAATTTCGCGAAATTTTAATCCTTGCATGAAACCACGTATAATTTAAAAGTGCAAATTGAGCTGAAAGAAAAGGAGTGGGATTTATTTCTTCCGAATCCCTAGTTCCAAACTCATATACAAAATTCCGTACGCTTTTCACTGTCGATAAATTAAAATTTAAAATGTAATGAGAATCAACAAACACACACACAAAAAAAAAAAAGAATCTTGGAGACCGAAATATTAAGCTGCTGTCATTAATTCTTACCTCTTTGAAATCTCTCCTAGCTGCTACTGATGAACGCGTGACGGCATCGCAGCACCGTCGTTGTATGGACGTTTAACCAACGAGTCGACTCGGATCGCCGGGTAGTTAGTTACTCAGTTGCGCCATTATTGACAGCAGCGGCTGCTCCGCATCCGAGGAGATGAGGACGAAACTTTTCAGCCGTCGGAATCTAAGGCAGGGAGCGGTATTAGCCGCCGGATCCGCGAAAATAAAGTTAATGCTGGCGTGTTGCATACTGTTCACATTAATCGCGCTCGCAGGACGCACGACGTCGTTTTTAGGCTGGAAGCAGCGCGATGTTTCTCTCCCCCGATCCTCTCTGCCTCGGTGAGATTCGTTCAAATCGTTTCGAGTTTTTGTGCGATATACGACTGTGCTTTAGTTTAAACTCGGAATTAGTTCGCATTAGTATGACTCAATTATTGGATTCGGCATTTAAATGCTTTGGGTTTTACTGTCCGTTTTTGGGAAATTAATGCTAAATATATCTTCATTACTCTTTTTATGGTAATTTTTTCTCAGTATTTATTAAGAAAGTAGTAAACGTTAGGAGAGCAATGATTGAGATTTTGTCATATGAAATATTTAAAAAAAAAAAAAAGGATTAGATTTCTATGCAGTAGATTAACTGATAATGGTAAGGTGCCAATAAAGGTAGCAACATCGCTAACGTTGTAATTTGTGCATTTTTATTCTCCTATTTGGAAGATTGATTATTACCTTTTCTTTACAATTTCGAATAATGTTAAAGTAATTTTACCAATTATATCTATAGATGTAGTCCTTTTTCAAGTTCTTTTTCATATGAGATATAGGCATGGGGCTAGATAACACCTCACCTAACATAAGTTGGTTAGAAAGAAAGCACTTTGTAGCCATGGAAGTGAAGCTTGTTAATTTCCACTGCCTGGAATCCAAATATGAGGCCTTCCTGTTGTTGTTATTGTTATGCAGATCTTTCTTCTGTGCAGTTCCTAGTTTCTGTAGTGAATATTGTTTCTCTGAGCATTTTTAATCCTTTTCGAATGTTTCTCTGAAGTTGTTACATGAATAGAATCACAAGGACGTCAGTGATATTGATATTGTGACTTGTTTATTTTGAAACAAATATTGATGTTGTGATTAGGAATCTGTATTTCTCTTCTTATTTTGGAGGGGGGTGGGTGGGTTTGATGGTATTGGGTATATTTAACATAGTCATTGCTTTACTTGAGCATAAATTTATCAGAAGTTAATGGTATTTGACATATTACTGCTTTGCATGCTTGGAACTAATCAAAATATTGTTCTTTATACTACTACTAACTATTTATGTGTTGCAGGGGAGGATACACCTTGTTGATTAACACATGGAAAAGAAATGATCTTCTCAAGGAGTCTATATCCCATTATGCTTCATGTCCTGGACTTGATTCTGTACATATTGTTTGGAGTGAACCCGACCCTCCTTCAGAATCTCTCATCAACTATCTAAACCATGCTATAAAATCAAATTCTGAAGATGGCCATGAAATTGAGTTGAAATTTGATATTAATAAAGAAGACAGTTTAAATAACAGATTTAAGGAAATCAAGGATTTGAAGTCTGATGTGGTCTTCTCAATTGATGATGACATTATATTTCCCTGCACAACTGTTGAATTCGCTTTCAGTGTGTGGCAAAGCGCACCAGATGCAATGGTGGGATTTGTGCCTCGTGTTCACAGTGTTGAGAAAGTGGTAAGTGCTATAGTTATAAAAATCTCTGGAGGCAACAGAAAAAGTCTTAGGTTGAGATCACTAGATCAGCTAAGAGTTGTCAGTTTCCTACGTTCACAATTTTGTCTTCAAGGAGGATCTGTTTATACGCTTTGAATTTGATCAAGTTCTTTTTTCCTATTAGCATAATTATCATATTAAAATATATCTTTCCTTGCTAAAATTGTTGTGCATGCATCTTTTCTTATGTTTACTTTAACCATCATGTTTGCGCTCAAAAGGCGTTTGAACTAACAACACATTTTACTTCGTAGGTTGTTTACATATCTTGATTGCTCTACTTTGAACCTTAGTTCTGTTATTCTGTTACTTGTGTAATATAGTTAATGAAACTAAGAAGCCAAAGGGGCATGAGCTTCACATTTAGGTCACAGGTCGCATGTTTTCTAATGTTGGACAGTGATAAGGTCTAATTTCAAGATTTACTTACAAGCCAAAAGGACATAAGATTTTTAACTAAATGGTAAGTTTTTTTAGTGATCAGCAATAGAGTCTAATTTTGAGATTGGCTCCATAAAATGATATGTTAAATCATTAACTTGCACATTGACCTTGCTCTATTTTATTTAAGATGACATCAACTGATGAATTTTTTCCTTTTCAACTTGATATAGGGTTAAATTTTTGTGTTAATAACTCTTTGCTCACTAGTTTTCTTGGTTATTTCAGAAAGACGGCCAAAAGAAGTACAACTATAGTGGATGGTGGTCTGTTTGGTGGACGGGTACATATAGTATGATTCTGTCCAAAGCTGCCTTCTTTCATAAGAAATATCTCAGTATGTACACTTATGAGATGCCATCATCCATTAGAGAATATGTGACCGAAAGCAGGTTCCTCCTAAGTGATACTTTAATATAGATTATTGTGTTCTATTAATTTTTTCTCTTCCCCCTAAATCTGACAAACTCCTTTTCAATCTGTACGTACCAGGAACTGTGAAGATATTGCGATGTCTTTCCTAGTCGCCAATGCAACGGGTGCTCCTCCTATTTGGGTTAAAGGTAATATACGTTCAGTTAACCTTCCCTCCCCTCTAACTTGACTCGATAATTTGCATAACATTAATTTCATATTTTTATATAATAGATTTATAAGCAGAGCATATCTGTAAATAGTTAAAATTATTATGGGTGAAATAGTAAAACTATGTGAGCTCGATTAGTCTAACAAAGCATGATGAGCCTAGTTTTCTTGAGCTTGCACTCGGGCTCGACTTGATTAAATTCGACGAGCATGATTAGCTTGTAAGCCGGCTCGACTCACTTACCCCTAGTAGTAATATAGTGGATAGTTCATATTTGAGGCTGGACATATGACTGTACAACTTATCCTACATTTTGGGGTTAATGTAGGTAACATTTTTGAGATTGGTTCGACTGGTATTAGTAGCTTGGGTGGACACAGTGAAAAGAGAAGCGAATGTGTGAATCATTTCGTGGAAGAATACGGCCGTATGCCCTTGGTGTCGACTACAGTGAAGGCTGTGGATAGCCGGTTTTGTTGGTTCTGGTGACGACAACGGGTGTAGTTTCTCGGGCCATTGCTCGACCAGTTTTCCGCTCAGCTATACATGCTAATTCTTGTTAGTTGATACCCACGTTTGTAGTTTTGTAATCTGTTGTAGTCATAGAAACAGGATTAGCAGACTCTGTATTTCATTATGTAATTTTACTGGTTGCAAAATGGCCTGACATATCTTTTGCTGTGTGTTTTATTGATTATAAATCAGCCCAGCATGTACAAATATTGTTGATCCTTTTCCCTTTTTTTTTTCTTTTTTCTTTTTTATCAAATTATAGTAATTACTATTGTCTCCATTACTTAATTTTTTTTTTGTCCCACAAAAATTTACACATTCTAATTTTTTTTTTATAAATTATATTTTTAAATTTTTTATCTCAAAATTTTATTCTATATATTCTATTTTATTATATTTTTTCTAATTCATGTGATAAAAATATACCGCAAGCTTTTGACTTTTGAGGGTCTGATGAAGTATAAAATTTTATGCAATTTTTTTTTTTTAATTTGAGTTTATGTGATTTTTTTGTTTTTGTTTTTTGAAGTGGTATTTTTATGCACATGAAATATTATTATTTAAAATTTTGGATTTTATTTAACAAATGCTAATATTTTGTTTCATAACAATGACATTTGAGATTAATTTTTATACAATAACACTGCATATGTGCAATAATATAGAAAAAAGAATTTACGTTAATTCATGGTTACGTGGAACAATCCAATTTTAACCTCTGGACTGCTAAAGTCAACGAGAGTAATTTTCTTCTTGTAAGAAGCTACTACTTTCGTCCCACAAAAATTTGCATACTTTCTTTTTTAGTTTGTCCCACAAAAGTTTGCATATTTCAAAAATTGAAATATTCCTTTAAATCTCCACCTTTAAAATCTTTACCTCACAATCTCCACCATACACATTCTACTCATTACATTTTCTCTTAAAACCCGTGCCCAGGAAAGTACCGCAAACTTTCCTGGGATAGAGGTAGTACTTTTTTTTTTTTTGCTTTTACTTTACATTACACGTGGCAAAATTGATGATAATTTAAACTGCAAGTTAAATTAAATAATTAAAAGGACATAAATCGAATTGAGAGATGATCTCTTGAATATGAATGAGAGTTCGACTTTTTTTATTTTTCATTTCTAATTGAACACTTGAATTTGAAGCCAACTCATAATATGAGATGACAAAATCTTGTGTGCTAATATGCATCGATGCATTATAAAGTTAAATATGTTTTTAAATAATATTCATTTTTAGTTAAAAGTATATTAAATTACACAATGCATAAAAAATTGGGAGTTATTTAGGTTATAAGTTTTGTAGAAAAGTATACCATGAATTGAGGGCATAGATGACCCTATCATACAATTGCTCAGAATTTGGAATTTGTAAATTGAAAAATTGAACATATCCTTTTCTGTCGGGAGAAAAGTACGAGTAGGTCTCCTATGAATTTAAGATTATATAAATTTGTATTACTGTTATGTATAATTAGTTAATTACTATCATTGTTACAAATGCATACTATCATTGTTATAAGAATATATTAAATTTTTAAATAATAATAATGTATATGTATAATAGTGATAATAAAATATATAAAATAATAATAATATATACCTATGACTTTGATATTTAATAAAGTCGAATTCATTCGTAGAAGTTCTTATCGAAAAGTATACATCAATCTTTATATAAATTATTTTTCAATATTGGAGGCGCCGAATTTTGCTTCTATCAGCAATTCAGTTTATTGGCGAATTTCAGAAAAATATCTCGACTGTGAAAATCAACTAAATTATAGGTGACATTTATTTATTTAATCAATAATTATATAGTGAAATCCATCCTATCCAACTTGATATCGCATTCTTATTGACAAATGAAATACCTTTTTTTCAAACTTTTTTCTCGATGAGAAAATGAAAAATGCCCATCCTCATAGTAAATAAATATTTTCTAATCAATAATTAAATATAATTATTTTTATTCATATGATCTGCTCTTTTTGGGGATGACAATGGGGCGGGTTCAAACCCGGACCCGTCCTGTATATATATATATATATATATATATATTAAATATATATAGTTAAATAAATATAATATATTATATATGTATAATTAAATATATAAAAATTAGGTTATTAATTAACATATTTATTAAATTATGTGCATAAAGTCATGAGCAAAAATTGTACAAATTAGAGTTTATTAATTTTTTTAATTTCAATGAATAATATATGTGTAATTTTAAATATTTAGATTTAATAAGTTGAAACTTGAAGTGAATTATTTTGCATGTGTATTGTTGTTTGAATCATTCATATGCATATTGATGTTATATTTTAAAATTTATTATGTTTTGTGTAATGCATTTGATATGTATAAAAAATAAAATAAAATAAAAAATAAACGGGTGGACGGGGTGGGGCGGGTAAAATCCGCCGGGTTCATGGGAGGGGCGGGATGGGGCGGGTCTTGAGTCTTAAAAATTCTTGGCGGGGTGGGACCTGAGACAGGCTAAACCCGTCCCTTTGCCATCCCTAGCTCTGCTCGTGCTCGCCTCTAATATCGGCTCAATTTTGACTATAAATATCTATGTAATATATTATTTTATAAATTAGTAAATCTTTTATTTTAATAGTGTTCCAAATAAATTCTTGACGAAATAAATTAATTAAGTTCTTTATTTTTATTCTCATTTTTTTTCCATAATTTCAAATCCTACTGCCACCCCCGGGCCCCGGCTAGTAAGTAGCAGCCCTCATCTGATACTTCAATAATCAAACTGCACACTGCACTTTTGCTATTTTTCTCAGTCTGTACGCTAATATTCTTTATTATTATTTTTATACAACAATTTTTATTTATTTTTTGTATTGAATGAGCATTTGCTAACTTTACTTTATTAAAAAAATTGAAAAAAAAATAATTGTACAAATATTTGCAATTAATTTTGAAAAAGCATGTTTCAACTGTTTTTGAATTCTCTACAAAAATTAATTTTTGGCAAAAATATTACTTTATTATTTTCCTTTTTAATATTCAATACTTTTAATTTTTATAGAAATTAATTTATAACATTGGAAAGATAACATTAAAAGAAAAGGGGCATACCGCATACGGTCAAGTGAGGAGGGGTTTAATTAAAAAATAAATAAATAAAGAGTGACACACCTCCTCTTTAAATTGCAAAGAAGACTATGCGTACAAAAATTATAAAAAATGTATATTCAAAGACATGCTCAGAATAAGTATGCAAATATTTTAAAGAGAAAAAAACAAAAAGGGGTATATTTTACCTTTAAATTGCAAAAAATGGCAAATGTATAAAAATTACTCCCTCCGTCCCTCTATATGTCACTCGCACCTTTTGGGCATACGAATTAAAGTAAAAGTGAAAAAGTATAAGTGATGTGATGGAAAAAGTGAAAAAATATAGGTGATGTGATGGAGAAAAGTGAAAAAGTAATGAAAATAGTGTAAAAAGTATTGGAAATAATAATAAAGAAGTGAATAGTAATTTCCAAAAAAGTTAAAAAAGCAAATGAGCAAACATATAGTGGGACGGACGAAAATGACAACATGAGCAACTTATAGTGGGATGGAGGAAGTATAAAAATTGCACAATCAAAAATACATTTAAAATGAGTGTATAAATATTTTAAAAATTGTACACTTATCCCTGTTTATAATAAAGTTAAGAAATTACCCTCCTTTGTAAGTGCCCTATTTAAAAATGAAAGTATTAAAGGGGGAGAAGATTATTATGAGGATAGAAAAATGGGTTTTTTTACGGTCAGGAAGGGGTTTCGCCCTTCCTGACGTCAGTAAACCAATAGAATTTTGATAAATAATATTACATCGCCCTAGGCGACATAATTTTGCCCCAAGCCAAAAAAATAACTTTTAAAAATTAGAAAATAAAAATTACTGAAATAACCTTTTATAATTTTTTAAAAGTTATTTTTTTTCTAATTTTTAAAAGTTATTTTAATTAAAATATTATTATATCTTAATATATTTTAATCAAATTAAAATTTATGTTTTCAAAATTAATTCTTACACCCATTGCGACTGGGCCGACCCAGCCCGAGCCCAGGTGGCCCGATGGGCCTAGCGGGCTGGGCTAAATAGGTCCGGTTCTTTTCGGGCCTGTATTTTTTTGAGCCCGGGCCTATTTAGCCCGGCCCGCTAGGCCTGTCGGGCCACTCGGGCTCAGGCCGGGCCGGACCCGGTCGCAATGGGTGTAAGAATTAATTTTGAAAATATAAATTTTAATTTGATTAAAATATATTAAGATATAATAATATTTTAATTAAAATGATAATTTGGTAATTTTAATTTATTTAATAGTATTAATTAATTTTTTTAACAGTGCGATCGCCTTATGCATAGTGCAATCGCCCTAGTGCAAAGTGCAATCACTTCAAAATAATATTGTACGCTAGATCATGAATCTAACGGTATTTAAGGGGTTTACTGACGTTAGGAAGGGCGAAGCCTTCCTGATCATAGAAAGACCCTAGAAAAATATTATCCTTTAAACGAGTGGGTAATTTTTATATTTTTAAATGAGCGTATAGAACTATTGTCAATTTATCTTTTATTCAAATGGTGAGTCGAGATTTTTTTATGAGCATCCACTTTGGTTTAGTAGTTACTACCTCCGTCCCATAATTGTTTTCACACTTTCTTTTTTCGTCCGTTCCGCAATTGTTTTCATACCCTATAAATGGAAACTATTACTTTAACTTTATCCTTACAATCCAACTAATCTCATTATTTTAATAATATAATTTTACACAACACTCTACTTTTCTTAAAAATTGTGTCATCCCAAAGGTGAAAACACCTCTAGGACGGAGGGAGTATAACTTATAACCCCACTTTCCTCCACATCAATGTCTCTCTCTCATCATTCACTAAAAATAATTTTAGGGGACCAACAACATAACTCAATTATAGTTAGGATTTCATCCACTTCATATGGTATGAAACAAGCTCTCCTCTTCATCCTATTACTTGCATGTTGCAATGAAAGAACTGAATAAACACACTACTTTTCTTCTTCCTTTCACACTCCAAAAGAAATTCTATTCCTCAGCATTCTTCAAAACACACAACATGGAAGACGACGAAGGTGAAACCAGGAAACTAAAAGTACAAATGAATTTCTCAACATTATATATATATCTCTTTAAATTCTGTTTTAGGACATCGTTTTTTAGGTCTATTTTGTTAAAAGATGAGGTGTTGGGGCAAAATAAATATAGTTTCTCTGTTCAACTAACAAAAAACTTGCATGCATCTTCACTTGCTCCAACTGG
The DNA here is from genome assembly GCA_026898435.1 of Prunella vulgaris. Taxonomy (NCBI): domain Eukaryota; kingdom Viridiplantae; phylum Streptophyta; class Magnoliopsida; order Lamiales; family Lamiaceae; genus Prunella; species Prunella vulgaris. The sequence continues at coordinate 173,969 of JAPKLY010000507.1, read as the reverse complement.
ACTGAATGGTGTCACCATTTACAACACAACTAGTGTCCAACAATTAGATTGAAAAATGCAATTTCAGTTTTTTTTTTTCTTGTAAGTAAAAGAAATTTTATAACAAAAAAGGATACAAAGTTGTTACCAAAAATACACAAATCTAAGCAGTTCCAACAACCTGAGATCAACTTTGGATTTTGCAATCAATCATCAGAAGAGTAGTTCGAACCTATTTTAATGTGGACAGACAATCAACACTATAATCTAGCCTTAATTTTCTCAACTATGCATAACAATGTTATTAGTGAATGCAATTTCACTACCTATTTTGTATCTTGCAACTAATAGTAACTCTTTTTGTATCCTACTTCATTAATTCTAAGCTAATGCACCCTTAAACTACCCATTTGTTTTTTGAAAGATTTTAAGAAATATAATATTAAATGTTCAGTGGAGTGTTGAGATGTAATGAGAGAGAGAAAGGGGTAACTTATGATGGAACGTCCAATTTTGCAAAATGAATAACTTATGACGGGATAGGTTAGTATAATCCAAAAAAATTAAAGATAACAATACAAATCTAAGAAAAGAAAATGATTTTTAAAAAAAAAACCAACTATCGTTAGAAAAAGTGGCTTGTATTCTTTGAAATTCGATGGATCAATGTAACAAGTTCGGTTGGAATGTGTTTTTTGAGGCGGGTGTAAATATTACATATAATTATAAAGATATATAGAGAGTGTATCTAGTAAAAAGTGTGTTAAAGAAAAGGACGTGTTAACTTAATAATGGGTGTTTAAGTAAAATGGTGCATGCATAATACCTATAAGATTTTGCCCCGGGTCATTTCTCGATTTATGTGTCATCTTCGCCCGGGGACCATGCTAATCTTCTCTGTATCGTTCCAATTTTATCGGATGTTCCCGACGGGATTGATAAAGGAGGTACTTCCGCTAGGGCAACGTAATAAAATACGAGAATTGAATAAATATAAAAGAAAAATAGCAAGCATAAATTTAGAATGGCTCCCCTTGACCTTGAGAATATAAGTAGTATACAAATATTGTTTCCCTTTTGTACAAAGCAACTAATGCAAGCAAGAAACTTACCTTCTGTACAATTGAGAATTTGGTAAATTCAGAGTGCTTTCTTCTTACATTTTCCTCATCAAACCACTAAAATCTCTCCCTTTTTCTTCTTCTTCTAGCCTTTGTCATACAAACTATCATCAATCAAGGTACGCGATTTTCTCGTGTTTCCACTTCTGCCCTTGATTTCTTCGAGCCTGTCGAACTCCCATGAGGAAGAATTTCCCAACAGCTAAGCTTCTGCCCGAAATTATTCTTCTTATATAACTACAATACCATTGATAGAATGAGTTGTCTACAAGTTTGGGCTGTTGGAATTGTTGAGAGGGAAACAGGTTTCTTCACCACCGGTGCTCCACAGGAAATTTGCATATCGGGAAGCATAATACGAATTGTCTGGCTCGTTAGCTAAGCTTTGCAGGAAGCTTTCTTCTGCCCCCAAGTAGTCCTTCCGAACTGTCCATAAGAAGTTGGCGTATTGACTCAGAGACTCTGAATCGGGAGGCAATACTTGTACCGCCCGTTTGAAGCATTCCTCAGCCCTGTCCAAAATCGAGCAAGAGTTGCACTTAAACAAAATGTAAGACGATAGTGAAATGTGATCCATATATATCTGACTACACATTTTAGACAAAAACTTGTATAAACTTAGTTCGCACAAGTTTTATGGTGCTAAACAATATTACTTCCTTTTCTAAACATATTATTTTGAAGAATAAACTACTCTACATTTTACGATAAATACTTGGAAGAGCGTCGTACAAGACAGCCGCATGACTCAAAGTGGAACAGCAAAAGGTTGAGTGGAAGATCATCAAATTCTACACATTTATATACGGTAAACTAAGTGTGATTTCACAATACGAGAAAGCAAGGTTTATCCACAACGACGCACCCCTTGTAGTTGAGCTAACCAAAACCATGAAACTTAATTTCATACAAATCAAGATATGCCAGCATGGCATGAGTATGCAAGAATGCTCATTTATCTCATTTGAGTTTGTTTAAGTGGACCCATAAGAATAAGTTCTTTGAAAAGGTGATCCTTTTTGGAGCAATAATAGTCCCAAGCATGCAAAAGAAAGATCTTGTGGGATCAATTTTGCAATTAAAATACTCACAAAAGGATAATTTTTAAGCATAGGTTGTTTAGTATGTATGGATGTGCAAACTTAAGCATTGACAACACTATAAAACCATTAAACACGTACAATATATGATCATCGATAAAACTAATCAGAAACAAAAGAAAAGAGAGAATAGATGAGATTACCGGTCATAATCATGTGCAACGAGGTGCAAAAACTGAGCATAATTGCAGAGGAGAAGTGGATTATTTGGCTCATGAGACAAATTCATCTGGTATAAAAGATCTGTCCTAAGATAATCTTCATAACCATCTGGTTCCAACTTCACTGAAACCGGCGAAACAAAATGCTTAGTCGTCTCACTATCAAGAACAGCATCGTCTTTAACTTCTCCTATCTTTGTTGCATCATACACCATGGAGTTCCACAAATTCATCTCTGCTACACTCTCCCACTGATACATGCTTGAATGCTCGGTGCCGTGTGATAAATTTCCAGTTCCTGAAGTTTCTTCAACGGATGATAAAGATGAGTGAATTTGTGGATATTGTTGAACCAACGCACTTGATAACAAAGTTTCCCCTGATTCGACATTATTGGAGACGGAATGGACACTGAAATTCGCCAATAGTGTCATTACATGGAGCATCAAATCTGGTGTTCTTGAAAAGACTTGCTCGAATAACCAAACAAAAGATGAATGCATCTCTTTCTGCACCTTATTGGTAATGATCTCCAAATCTTCATCACACAAGGCTTCCCTCATATTCAGAGCACAGCTCTGAAGCTCAACAATGATGAAAACCATCGAAGAGAAAGCTGTCTTAACAGAGCAGTAAGCCAACTCTTTGGAATCAGCTGACCCCTCTTTTGATTGTAGTTTCTTCTTTATCATTCTAAGAGACAAAGGGATGTCTAAACTCTTAGCCTTTTGTTCTATAGTAGCCCACATAATCGTTTCATGATCAGGCAAATCGGGGAACTCGGGCCTAATCCCAAGCATCATAGGCTCCAAGAAATCGAATCTTGAGTTCAAGAACGACGAATCTTGATCCCTTTTTCGTTTATCATCAGTAAAGGGGCCATTCTTGGGTATTGCAAAGTGCAACTTCTTGTTCTTCCTATGCCCATGAAACGAAGCATCATCGTTGCAATAAACATCATCCAAACTCGAACTGCAAGAGCGACGAATGGTATGAGTATGACCCCTTGAAACCTTGTTCAAAGAATGAGATCTCAAGAGAGTCTTGGATACAAATGTGGTGGAAAGAACAGCAGGGGACAGAGGCCCATTAACCTCGTACTTCCTCGAACATGGAGGCGATGTAAGAAGGGAAGAAGGTACTGTGGGAGCAAAGGGCTGAAAGGCATGGGGTGAGCATTCTGAGCTGGGTGAAAGTGAAACACCTCTGAGTCTCATAACTCTACTAATCACACAAGGGATCAAAAGGGAGCAATAGAAAAAGCAAGATTAACAAGAAAAGGGCAAAAACAGAGGAGGTGACTAAAAAGAGGGGAGATGATTTGGAAGAAAGGGTCAGAATCAGACAACAGAAAGCCCGTGTAAAAAGGGGTCTTTTTCAATCCATGGAGGAGAAAAGAAGAGAAATGGAAATCTCTCTCCTGTGTGAATGTTAATCAGATCTTGAAGAGATGTCTATATTTTTGCTTTGGTAGCTTTAAACTCAATCAAAACCTGTGAAATACAGATGCAAACACAATGAATTACGCTGCTACTAGTCAAATATGAAAAGATATTACATAATCTCCCCTTTTGAAAATTCTACTCCACCTTTATCTCTCTACCCTCAATTCAAACAAAAGTTTTCAACAAATCAAGAGAGAGAAAACACCCACCACACACACACATATATCAAACATGTAAATAAAGCAAGTAAATTGTGCAAGGTTTGGCAATCTTGATTTTTTTTTTCCCATACAACCTAAATCTTCCAAATTCCAACTAACATATATGCAGCAACCAATAATCCCCTCTCATTTCAAGAATCCCATCCCCCCACCCCCAAAAAAAAAAAGAAGATGAAAAAACATGAAAAAGAAACGATTTTGCAGGAGGGTTTTGAAAACTTACCAGAGGTGAGTTGAATTGTGATGAAATCTGTGGGGAGAGAGAATGCTGCTTGTGTGAAGATATATAAAGAGGAAAAATGAGAGATGAAGAAAAATAAGGAGAAGGGATAGGGAGATAATTGTGGAGATTGAGAAGACGATATTTAGTAAGCACCAAAACAAGAGATGCACTTTTAGGACCAGTGGGGTTGCAGAGGACAACAAAAACATGTGTTGCAATCACAACCTCTGTCCACATTACATTTTTTTTATCAAATTCCTCCATTTTTTTGTTAGATGGATACGTATGTTTATCTACTTGTAGCATATTATTAATAGGAGTATTTCCAGGTTTTGGCCCAAAAATAAATCTAGTTATTTGTCCTGATTTTCATTAGTGAGGATTTATTATGCACTTTCATGTAAATTTTGTGGAATATTATGTATACCTACCTGTTTTATGGGCGTAGAAGTAGATTGGTAGCATCATAAAAGAGCATCCACGAGTAAGTACAAGCTTCTTGTAAACTAATTACTCCCAATTAAAATTTGCACAAATTTAATTTTTTTTTTTTTAAATATACTCCCTCCGTCCTGTAGGAATTTGCATCCTACGGGACGGCCCATTTTTTTAAGAAAAATATGTTTTATATATAAAGTAGTAACATATAGATAAATATATATATTTGTTTATGAGTGTGCACGTAAATCAATGTTTCCTTTTTAATAGTTTACAAATTTGTGTGGAACGTCCAAATAAAAAAATATGCAAATTCATGTGGGACGGGGGAGTATTTTTTAAATAAAATAATAATATATAAATAAATATATATAATTATAGGGATTATAGTTTTATAAGCCCAATAACTTGACACTAATTTGATTTTGGTCACAATCTATTGCTCATTTTGATTTTGGTCCTATAAATTTAAAAATATTTTGAAATTGGTCCTATTACCTGTAATAGCAGGTTGCACAACCGGTCAGTGATTATATAATTCTTTGTTTGACTTTTTATTACAAGTTGCATTGATGATTGAATCTTAATGTCTGAGGGGTAATATTTATTTAAATAATTTCTTATAATTATTTTTAAAAATTCAAATTATAAAAAATTGTTAAAAAAATTCAGAATATTTTCAAATTAAATCAGGTTCTAAAAGTCAACCCATTAACATGTGCTTTGTTAATAATAATATATAAATAAAATAATCTCAATATTAATCAAGAATTATTTTTAGAAATTTACTATTTATATTTAAAATTTTGAAATTTATAAAAAATAATAATTTCAAATAAAAAAATATAATACAAATAAGCTATAGAAAAATATTTAGCTGATTTAAAAAATTAAATAAATTAAAAAATGTTAAATAAATAAATAATAAAAGAATTAACTTAATATATTTTATTATTTATTGGTTTGTTTGTTTAACATTTTTTATATATTTTATTATTTATTTAGTTGAGGAGGAGGATTATAAGATGAAAAGAGAGTAATAAAATATATAATTATATATTATCTTATTTAGAAAAATAATATTATATATATATATATATTAAATTATTTTAACCATATTATAATTACTATATATTTCCAATTAAAAAAATTCTTCTTCCGAATAAAATATTCTAAATCAAGCACTAACTAATGTGTCATCAAAGAAAGACGTACCCACATGAGTTTTTAGCTATTTATGAATTAAATCATAAGTTTTCAAATGTAAACAAATCTGATTTTAACAATTATACCCAATTCGTATTTATATTTTTAAAAAAATATATTCTCATTTACTTTATAAAAAAAAATTATTATTATCTCCAAAAATAATTATTTTATTTATAAATGAATTTTACATTTTTATTATATATATATTTTTAAAGTCACGTCCATTTCGTTAAGAATAAAATTACTGCCCGGAAGGAGTAATATATTCTCTTTGTTTAGTATTTTTTATAAATTTTAAAATTTTAAATATAAATAGTAAATTTCTAAAAATAATTCTTAATTAATATTGAGATTATTTTATTTATATACTATTATTAACAAAGCACATGTTGCCGGTTTAACTTTTAGAACCTGATCTAATTTGAAAATATTCTGAATTTTTTTAACAATTTTTGATAATTTGAATTTTTAAAAATAATTATAAAAAATTATTTAAATTAATATTGCCCCTCACATATTAAGACTCAATCATCAATGCCACTTATAATAAAAAGTCAAACAAATAACTATATAATCATTGACCGATAGAGCAACCTGCTATCACAGGTAATAGGACCAATTTTAAAATATTTTTAAATTTATAGGACCAAAATCAAAATGAACAATTGATTAGGACCAAAATCAAATTGGTGTCAAGTTATTGGACTTATAAAACTATAATCCCATAATTATATGAAAGCGCACGTAAATCAATATTTTTTGTATAACATTAAAATAAGAAAAGTTGCAATTTTTTATGAGATGGAACGAGTACTTTTAAAACCATATATTTATCAATGACTTATCTCAACCCAACCTTTTAATAATTTTTTTTTTTTATCCAAATGTACAATTCTCAACTCAACCTAACTTTTGCTTCTATGTAGTTTATTAATTAGACCAAATCCATCTAAATAATAATTATTTTTTAAATACATATTATATATAAAAAAAATTATATTTGTTTATATTAACAAATTACCACACTCTTAAAATAAATTACTAGCTAAATAACAAATTTAAAACTATAAGGTTTAAAAACACGAAACTGGAAATAAATAAATTAAGTACATACAAATACATGAAATATTTAATTATAAAATATAAAAAATATAAAATACATATTTAGTTTTAACGATCTAAATATTGCTCTACATCTTTACAATATAATGTTAGATACTCCCTCCGTCCCAGAGTTGTTTTCACATTTGAAATGGCACAACTTTTAAGAAAAGTAGAGTATTTTGTAAAATTATATTATTAGAATAATGAGATTAGTTGGATTGTAAGGATAAAGTTAAAGTAATATTTTCCATTTATAGGGTGTGAAAACAATTGTGGAACGGACAAAAAAGGAAAGTGTGAAAACAATTATGGGACGGAGGGAGTAACATTTTGTAATTGTGTATTTATATGGATGAATTTATATCAAACAAAATAAGTATACAACTAAGCTTGTAATTCAAATGATTAATTAATAAAATTGAGCAAAGTATAGTTTGTAGTTGCAAATTTTTCCTCCACTATTAATGAGATATAATTATATATTTGTATAGGGACTCAAGCTTGAGGTGGCAGTATTATGTCACCTTTATTATAATTAGGACAAGTGTTTTTAGGGCTCATTTGGTTCGTAAGATAAAAATATCTATCCGTAATTAGGACAAATGTTTTTATGGACAAATATAATTGATTTCTTTAATTACTATGCAATCCGGGTTAAAGAGATTGCTCGTCTGGGCTCCTTGAAAATTTCATAATCAACTCAGTCTTCAATTGAGTATTAATTAATACTTTGTATACATAACTACATACTGATTTTTTTTTTTATCGGTAATGTTAGTTGTTAGTAGTTAGAAGTTAGTTCACCAAGTCTCATTATATTTTTGGGTAGCGAGCAATTGAGATAATAAGTTATTCGTCACTTTTAGAGATTTTTGGAGGTGGGTAATGGTAATGAAAGTCATAAAATGTATATTTAGAATAACTCTACTATGACTTTGATTCCCAAAAATTAAGGAATTAACCATAGTTAGCTATATGCAAGGATGAAAATATCGCGAAATATCGCGGATATATCGCAAATTTTGAGTATGCGATATGGATATTGGGGTACAATGTATTTTTTACAAAGTATCGTGGATATATCGCAAAATATCGATATCGGTTCACTCGTAGTACAAAATTAATTAAAAATCGGGAAATATCGCAGATATATCGCAAAATATCGCACTACATAAAAAATCGCAATTTTTTCTTTTTTTATATTTTTATACAATTTTCAAATGATTTTTTTTTTAGTGATTGTATATTCTTTCATATGCTTCTGACACATATTCGAGTTCACAATTTGGTTGGAATACTCAAAATGTGTTTCAGCATCCATTTTCATATCAACAAAATCATTGGGTTAGTGCACACTATCCAATATATGGTGAAACAGTTGGAAGAGATAGAGAAACATATGAATGGCATGTGCATAACTATATGCAGAATTATTCTACCAATATTGTTTGGACAAAGAAGGGATTCCATCTTCTATATTTGAACCCCATAGGTCATCATTTTG
>JAPKLY010000507.1:134371-165364 GCA_026898435.1 Prunella vulgaris | reverse complement strand
TTTTTTTTTTTTTTTTTTTTGCGATATCGATATATCCATCGATATTTCCGTAAATTTAAGGTTGCGATATTACCTGCGATAGCGATATTTTCATCCTTGACTATATGAGAACTATGACTTTCATTTCATACTCTTTCTATTCCTATATCCTTTCCATTCCTTACAATTATACCAAACGTGTCCTGAGTTATTCGCTACCTTTAGATAAGTTTCAATAATTTGTTCATCACTTTATCATTTGCCGCATAAAAGAGTGATCATTCTCTCTAATCTCTATAATTATTACTTAATTGCTCGCCTCTCAATCCTTTGAGTTGCTCGCTTATCAACATATAAATTACATAATCTTTCCTAAATTTAATATTGATGTCATCCAAACACATTTCATCTTCTCTCCAACTAAATAAAAGCTCGTTCCAACACTTTCATGAAAAGAAAATGATATGAATTAAGATAGAAATATTAAAAGAAAAGAGAGAAAAGTTTTATTTGTGTTTCAAAATATTATGATATTAGACTCAATGTGTAGAAAATTTTATTTTATAAATTTTAATATATTTTCTACAAATCTAATTATCTCAAAATAAAATATACCATAACCATTAAATAAGTGATTTTATGGTAAATTTTATTCATCTCAACTTAGGTTATCGACCGACCAAGGTTGAAGAAAGTGCAGTAGAATATTTTAGGGTTAATTCTATATAACTGCATCACATTTTATTCAACTTTCAATTTAATTTTGAGCTTCACAATTATTATTAAAAATTCCAACCTTTTTATTTCCGGCGGACAACTAACGTGTCTCATCGGAGCGTGTAAAAGGTGTCACGCTGATGTTCACATATTAAATTACATTTTTATTTTTTTAGTTTCCACATCATATATAATATATATATAAAAAACAAAAATCTATATTAAATTTTTTTTCTTTGAATGAGAAATACGATGAAATAAATATTTTACACCAGATTTAAGGTAAACTTGAAACGACACTCAAAATTTTCTTTTTAATATAATTTTTTGTTATTTTTTGTGTATGTGATATATGGTGTGAAAACTAAAAACTAAAAGATAAAAAGATAATTTAATACGTATACACCAGCATGACAACTTTTCACGCGCTTCAGCGAAACACATCATTAATTGAGGGGTGAAAATAAAAAATATGTATCGAATTGAAATCCTTTAAAAAAATTGGAATTTTTAATAATAATCATGAAATTCGAAATTAAATTGAAAATTGAGTAAAATGTGGTGTATTTATATAGAACTAACCCATTATTACTTTTTTTTTTTTGTATGGTGATCCACCGAATGGAACACTGATAAACATGGGTTAAGTTGCAGCTAAAAATAATATTAATTGTGTTCATTGTGCAGTATTATCATTAAATTAAAAAAAAATTTATATTTAATATTATTTTTTTTAAAATTTGTGCAAAAAATAAATTGGTAACTTACAAATATTAACATAAAATATTACTACTTTTACATGCAATCCAACTAATTTTATTATTTTAATAATATAATTTTACATATTATTATTTTTTAATTGTGCACTTATTGAGGTAAAAATACATTTGGAACGGAGGGAATAATATTAAATATTAATGTTGATATTTATTTTTAAATAGAAAATTTATTTTGATTGTATTATATTTTAAATTTATATATTTTATTTTTTAAATTTAATTATTACAAATAGGAGTTTATTTTTTATTGTGAAAAATTGAATTATAAATTGAAATTTTTTCTATCCTATTTAAAAAAACATTGCATACTTTCTATTTTGATCCGTCCACAAAAATATTGCATGTCTAAAAATAAAATTTATTTATTAAACTCTGCTTTGACACATATAATATTCTTTAAAATATATTTATTATATTTTTTTCTTAAATTGCATGCCCAAAAAATATTATTCCCTCCGTCCCACTATAAGTTGCTCATTTTGTTATTTTTATCCATCTCACTATATGTTGCTCATTTACTTTTTTACCTTTTTAAGAAACTACTATTCATTTTTTTATTATTATTTTCAATACTTTTTACACTATTTTTATTATTTTTTCACTCTTCTTCATCACATCACATGTACTATATTAATATTTTTATACTCTTCTTAATATTAGTGCCCAAAAGTTGTGAGCAACTTATAAAGGGATGGAGGGAGTACAAAATTTTTCAGAATGAAGGAAATATTATTAATATTAGAGTAGATCTCTTGTGACTCGAGTTTATTTGAACTCGTATCACTGTTATTGTAATCACTATCACTATAAAAATATATTTGACATTTTAATAGTTATAATGTATATACGTAAGAGTAATAATAAATATAGATAATAGTAATAGTATATATACATAACAATAATAATTACACTTAAGTCCATCGTAAATTTAAATTAATACAAATTTTTATTTTAATATTAAAATTACGATGATCATATCTTATGTTTTCTATTTTCAATGCGCCAATATTCCAACCAGATTGATTGAAATATGGTAAATTAAGATTTGGTTAAATATTACTCAAAAGTGCAGATTGAAGAACACGCGTCCTCTATGAAGGGTGACTCACTCCCACGTGTCTTGCCCTCATTCTTCACCTCACCTGTCCCACCTTTTCCTTTTCTGTACACTGCCACTATTTTATTTTATAATACATATATTAGATACATTTTATATGGTATAATTATAATTTAGGATAAACTCAAAAAATAATTACAACAAAGAAATTTTTTTATATCAACATGCAAAAATTATTAAAAATGTACATTCAAAATAGAGTTTGTCTCTTATATACCATGTATACCGTTTCATTTTAAGTGCATTTTTAAAAATATTATATAAAATATTACTAAAAAGTTACATATATTATTATTAAAAAGAGTATTCTTAAAATTATATTTTTTAATAATAATACATGTATTTTTTTAATAATAAATAGTGTAATTTTTTAATACTTGAATTACACTCTTCACCTGGTACGTACAAGACTAAGTTCTCAAAATAATATAAAAACACTAATATGAGTATGCAAATATTATTAAAATTGTATACTTATTCTTTTTGTTGTTTTAAATAGGTAGTGCGCCATTTTTTTTTTAAGGGCAATGTGCCCCCCTTGTAATAATTTCATTTTATAATTTCGATAAATTTACATAAAAGATATTACTTCCATCCATGAAAAATACGCTCACCTTTTTTCATGTGGTTTAATGCAATATGTCGGAAGGTATTACGAGATATTGTAATATCCGTTATGAATAAAAAAAATAGCTTTGGAAAGTATATCATATGTATTTTCAAAAAATATTCTTTTTATTTATAACGGACATTACAATATTTCATAATACCTTCCGACATATTGCATTAAACCACGTGAAAAAATGTGAACGTATTTTTCGTGGACGGAGAGAGTAGTATTTTTTTTTTTTTAGAAATTTATCGATTTTTTTTATAATTTCTTTATATATAACGATATCAGGTTCAATTTGTAGAAAAAATTAATCGATATTGATATTACAAATTACTATCTATTATATTTTTTATTTATTATAAATATTATGAAAATATTACTTTTACTCAATATAATATTTGTGATTATAAAAAAATTAATATATCATCAATATATCAAAAAAAATTATCAAGATAATTTATATAAAACATGTTTGTCTTTGTTATTCATCCGGATGATAATGAGGTGTGAAGCTTAGCGGACATCAGTTTCAAGTTAAATCACGAACTGAAATATTTAACACTCTAATCTATTTTTAGATTAAATCTTCGGATCTTATTTATAGTATTAAATTAATATTATATATATAAGTATATATTGATAGTAGAGAATATATATATAATATTAATATAAAAAAAAATATATAATGATATAGATATCATACCACAGAGCTTGTTCATATAAGCGTTTATGATATTTTTACTATACATTTAATTGACATAGAAAGTATAACCATTGGTAAGTTTTATACAAAGGTTATTCATTATTTGAAATATTATAGAATATTATGATCTATTAATATTTTTATACATTTGGACAAATATATAATATTTTAAGGTTTTTTTTAAGACTTGATACTGATAGAAAATTAATATACCTCACACTTATTTCTACAAATTCATATCTTAAGATAAAATGGAATTTTAATTATATGATAATGATAATACTTATTTTAAGATAAAAAATTTAATGCTCATATCAAATATTTGATAGAAACTAATATACCTTACACTGATTTCTACAAATTCATATCTTAAGATAAAATGGAATTTTAATTATATGATAATGATAATACTTATTTTAATTCTTAATACTCTTGATAAAAATTTTAATGTTGATATCAAATATTTGATAGTTTAAATATGAATAGTTTCATAATAATCCCAAATTATTTAGAGTATGTTTTATATGAAAATGATTCATAATAAAATTACCATAAAACTGTTTTAAAGTATCAAATATTTGATAAATTGTATCAAAATATTCATCAGGAGTATTAAAAGTTGGGTCAATAAAATCTACAATAATTAATATAATATTATTGGCTCAAATATTTATCCGTCCACAAAAAATATACACATTCATTTTATGTAAATCATCACTTTTATTATCACTCTCATAAATAATTTTTTTATTTATGAATGAACCTATAATACACTCATAATACTGTTATTTTATTTTTTTCCAATTCTCATGCTCAATATCAGGTGTACTGTTAATGGACGAAGGGAATATAAAACTTTAGGGATTAATACCAAAATTGTCCCATAACATCACTTTTTTTATTTGGTATCATAACTATGTAATATTTCAATTTAGTCTCATAACAATTCAAATATAACCAAATTAGTCCTAAATCGCCGGAAATGACATAGACGACATCGTTTTACTCACGTAAGCCAATTTCGCCGGAAAATATAACATGTGACCGGAAAGTGAGTAAAACGACGTCGTTTTATGTTATTTCCAGCGATTTGTGACTATTTTGATTATATTTGAATTGTTATGAGACTAAATTGAAATATTACATAGTTATTGTACCAGATCAAAAAAATTAAAAATTATGAGACGATTTCAGTATTAATCCCAAAATTTTAACTCTTATCAAATGAGTGCGGCCAATTGATTTCAAACCCGGCTCAACCAAATCACCTCGCTGGCTGTACGAACGGGCATAATTTGACCCATTGAATTTGTCCAATCTAAAAGACGCAATCGGACAGTCCAGATTGATTCTGATGCAAAGATTGCATCCCTTTGCTAAGGGACACCACACCTTTTCAAAAATTATATATAAAGTCTCATATTAGAGATGTTAATCCAGACAGAACTAATAGAATCGCCCCGTTTAACCTTAAAAAATATAGGTTTAGGGCTATACTTTCATTGATCCGTTTAAATCTGAGTTTTTTTTGGCCCGGCCCTATTAGCCCGTTGACTAAACAGGCTAGCCCACTAGCACGCATTTTTTTTATTTTATATTTACCTATTAAATATATAATATACTTCTAAGTTATTATTATTATTATTATTATTAATTGAAGTTATCTTCAATTTCTATTTAGATATTATATTAATTTTAAGTATTTAGATTTGAACTTTTAAATACCAATGAACTTTTAAGTATTTAAGTGTTGACGTTTGAACTTTTGTAATTATGTTAAACTACTTTTATTAATTTTAATGAAATTATAAACCATGTTTAGGTTATAATTTAGATATTAACATTTTATAACAATTATTTTAGATTATGAGTTAAATTTTAGATTTTTTTTTATATTTTCGACATAATCCGTTTAGCCCAATGACTGCTAGTGTTAGGGTTATGTCTCATATATTAGAGGACCATTAAAGATAAACTGGATAAGATTTTAACCAATTTAGCCCAAAGCATGTTAGTGCTAGCCCGTTTAACATCTCTATCTTAGATTTCCAACTCACTTCAAAGCTTTCTAGCATTTTAAGACTTGTATTGGAATTGTGATGAAAGTTCCGAAATTTTATTTTGCGTTCGCTGATAATTTTCCATTTGTCGTGCAAAGATTTGAAAATTTAAAGTTATAATTATATATTGGGGACGATTATCAATAATTTGTATTGCACAAATACATGGGACAATACCAGAAAAAATCAAACTCTCATTTCGGCTAAGCTCGTATGATCATGTAGCCTCACATATTTTCACAAACAATATCGTGTGTAAATATCTAAGGTGGATTATCCGTTAAGAAATTAGACATTATATTATATGCATATAAGTGTACACTTTATGTATGGAACTATTTATCATACTAGTATATAATTCTAAGCTACTTCAACTCTAAACTTTTGAAAATGTTTTATATTGACGATAAATTGAATTCATATATATATATATTTAACATTTGAGTTACATTTACCTTTAAATGTGATTGGGATGAGAGTATATTTACTCGTGATGTTGACGATCTCTCTAATCAATTCATCATTCATCAACAAGTTGATATACAAGAAATATGTTTCCTAAAGTTAAATATCAAAAGCATACACACGAATCTTCTATTATAGACAAATTATTACTTCCTCCGTCCCATAGCAACATGCAAGGGTGGAAGAACACACAAATTAAGAAAAAATATCTTTTACTTTCTATTATATATTGTAAGTGTATATTATAAGGGCAATAGTATTGAAAAATATTTCTATTTTTGGACTTGCAAGTTCTTGTGAAACATCCCGAAAAGAAAAACTTGCAAATTCCTATGGGACGAAGGGAGTATATAGATATAATGATATCACATTGATAATTTTCTTGTGCACCATGTATTCTCAAATATATTTTGTAAATAATATATTTATTATTAATATTATTGAAAAATTACATATGTTATTACCGAAAAATTATTTTTAAAAAATATATTTTTCAATAATAATATGTGTAGCTTTTCAATAATAATTAATGTAACTGTTTAAAAATACGCTTAAATTACATGGTAAGCTTAGTGTATACAAAACTAAGACAATATCTTATGTTATACTATCTAAATATTATATAATACATTATATGTGTAACTAAAGAAAAACCATGGCATGATAAATATGACTGATTGCATTACATTCGTGTTATTTATTAATAATAACTAGTATAATATGTTAGGTCGTCGTGTATTAAGAGATCTCACAAGTTCACAACTATTGGAAGATAAATGGATGATATGAATTGTAAAAGTGAGTGACTAACAAGAGCAATGTGTCTCCAACACATAAGAATTGAACTCTAATTACTGGGATTACTAATCGTAATGAATTCAATTTATTAGCCAATTGGTGGATTGAGTTATGAGCATTAGTAATGCATATTTGCTAGGTTTTACAATAGTGTTTGTTCTTCCAAAATTCTTGATGGTGTGTAAGTGTGAAAATGCTTCTTTTAGATTTTAAATTCGAAATTCACAAAGTGCAAATCAATTTATGAGATAAAACTACCCATGCTAAGAGGCTTTGTTATGGCTTGCTAAGCAGATGGTGTGCTATAAGCAATAACAAATTAGTCAATTTTTGAACCAGATATCGAGTCATTAAAATCGGAAGGGCAGGTCCGGTTCATATTTCAAAGAGGAACGGTCATAATTTTCAAGCAATTTAACTTGCTGTGCCACTGATACCACATTTACAGGCTAGGCTGTAAACATAGAACAATGTCATACAAAATCAATTTTTGGCCATTCTCTGGCCAAACGGACCCTAATTGAAAACATTCATAATACCATCCTCAAATTAAGCAGGTTAAGTCACCAGTCACATGTACTAAAACAATATTAACTTCGCACGTGCCAAAACATAACAATCTGCGATATAAAACAGCAAAATCCTAAAAGGCCAGGGAAGCAGAGACTTCAAAAGCGTGTTAGAGTGCAGCGCCATTATGTAAAGCATCAAATTCAACTAAAATAACTTAACCGAAAAGGTCAAGGGCGAAGTCCTCATCAGAATCCTCTTCGGGTTCCTCTTTCTTGGTCTCCACCTCCTTCGCTGGAGCAGGGGCAGATTCAGCTGCAGGTGCAACTGCTACGGCAAACTTGCTTGGATCCTGCATGATTTACAAACAAATATTTGGAGGGGAAAAACATATGTTGAAAAAATAATAGTAATAACTAAAAAGTGGATTACAAATTGTGCCTGGAGGAAAGTAAAATACATGTATTATAGGGTAAACACAATCATGGATATGAACTTGAAATTTAAATAAAAAAGTGGGATGTGGGGCAAGAAATAGCATAGCTAAAGGTGCAGATATGCTTAGAGAAGAAAAGATGTACGTACCGCAAGATACTCCTTAACTTTATCAGCTTGAGGGAAGGAGTAATCGGTTTCCACAGCAATAGCCAAAGCATTTTTGTATCCATTGATGAACATGTGGGGTGCAGCAGCAAGGGTGGGGTATGAGATGGCCAGTGATAGGGAAGTAACCACAGAGACACCCTGAGCAAACTTCTCAACAAGGTCATCTTCAGTCAAATCAAGAACCTCAGGGCTGAAGACAGATCCATTGTCGTAAACAGAGATCACAACGAGCCCATAAGAGAATGGTCTAATTCCAAGTTTGGAAAGCAGGGCAGCTTCAGAGGATCCTACTTTATCGCCCTTCTTTATGAGCTCCACAGGGGTGATAATTTCAACAGTACCCTTGTTAATCTTGGTTGGGATGTTCAGAACCTGGAAGGCAAAAGGATGAGTTGAGGAAACAAAATTGAAAAAGCAATTGAGAGAGAGAGAGAGAATATGTGAAGACCTGGAAGAAGGAAGTTTGTGATGGATCAAGACCAGTGTTGCCTGGTGGGACAACAACGTCAATTGGAGCGACCAAACCAACACGAGCAGGTGCTCCAACCTAATAGAAAAACCAAGTTCTGTAAGGAACAATGCAACACATAAAGTGAAGATAATAACACAGATATCATGCTTCTATACTCATAACTGAAGTCAATAAAAAAAGCTGTCTTGGAAAACGTGGTAGCCATGATTGATAATTCACATAATTTAACTTAAAAACAAACCAAGATCTGAGTTAATAAAATAAGAAGTTGATTACTTAGGGAAAAAACTACAGAGATAAAAATAAGCAACTCTTTCAGAACATGACTGCATGACGCTCAAGAATTTCACAAAACGTGTCGTCATGAAAAAGTACAAACATCATTTCTACTATCTATTTCAATTGATCACCTTATAGCAAATAAACGATGAACACTAAGATACCTAAATACTTTTCTAAAGAACACCATAATGCTCCCTACAAAGCAACATGAAGGAAACCTCCAAAAAACAAATGTGTGGTATAAACTGTTTAAAAAGATGCAGCTACTTATCAATTAGTATGTATAATAAATTCACCTATTACATTTAGATAAACCATGGAGGAAAATCTAAAGGCCTATTTACCTTGTACTTTGCAACCTCCTCACTGACTTCCTTCAAGTCACCCTTGGTAAAGATCAGGCCAACATTTCCCTGTTCAAAAAGACCCAAAAAGGAAAAAAATCAAATTTAAAACCAGAGATTATGTATTAAAACGAAAACCTAATAAGTGGATAGGTTAAGGATTTTATTCAACAAAGCAGGGAACTATTTGGCTAGAGTAAATTCATCAGAACTTATATCTACTGAATGAAAACTGTACCACCTTTTAACAATTAACTAACGAACAATATCACCATTTTAACTAAACACAGTCACATTTAATTATAGAATTCTTTCAGTGTATGATTTCAAACAATCTTATTCGTTATAAACAAATTTAGAATGAAATGACTGATAATTTACATCAACGATATCATAGTAAAGCAAATATACGACCCCTATGAAAATTCCCGCGCCATACAACCTTCAACATCCATAATTCCCTTACACGTCGTGAAAATTGGAATAAACCAAGAGAATAATGTAATCTCCATACTCACAACAAGCAGAGGAATGAGGTTTAGAATGGCCTGGTTATCATTCTTCTCCGCATGCATCCTGATGGTTCTCTTCATCATAGTGTTCTTACCCATAAGAACCACAGAATCACCTCTCAGACCTTTCCTGATGCTCTGAAGCTGGTTCGATCCGACATTGTCGGCTGCTGCCACCAAAATTTGAGTGTACTCATCGATCAAATTACACAGTTTCTTGTCGTACGCGATCTTCTTATCGGCCTTGGTGAGCTTAGGAGCCATTGATTCTGATATAACGACAAATGCAACACAGTAAATAAAAGGAGAGAAATTAAGACCAAGAAACGCCGGTGATCTAGGCGGACAGCAGCGGAGCAGTCACTTTTACCTTTTCACTTCGGAATTGGTTTACAGCGATGAAAAACCTTGTTGCTTAGGGTAAATATTTGGAGCTAAGTTTATATACAAGGTGAATTGGTGTGACCTAATTTCGACGGTCCAGATGATCAGATCATAGTGTGTAGATTTCTTTTTGGGCTGGTTTTTACAGCTTAGGCCTCGTTTGGTAGACGTGTCAAGATAAGAGGTCTGAAAATAGTCTATTATAAATTTTACCATTTATTCAGAAAATACTTTATTTTCTTATATTTGGTAAGATATATAAAAAAAATAAAATACTGCTTGGTACGTTGTAAAATAAGTTATGAAATTGTTAAAGTTGTTTGACAGGTAAGATTATAGAATTCTTGGGGAATTTAGCGTGTGTGCGCGCACACAGAGAGAGAGAGAGAGACCATTGTCACTGCTCTTACTGGAAATAAGAGCCACTACACCACTCGCAAGTCGTGTCACCTTCGTCCTTTGCTCTACCACACAAGTCACCTTTATCAAAAATTGAAGAAGCCATAACCAATGCCCATTTTGCTCAAGACCCCATGGATGCCTTGATGCGCCGGAAACTGCTTCAACATCCACCGATATGAGTCCATCAAAGCTCCACTGTCAGAATTAATGGAAGTTTTACAATCTGGAAGTCCACCTCTGTTCGCAGCCGAAGTCTTTGTCGAACTCGTCGAAAATTAAGTTGCATCAGCCACTACTGAAGCACGCTCAAGCTCCACCGTTGGAATCCATTGCAATTCAACCATGGTAGCCACCACTGCTTGTCTACCATTGCTGTGTTTTAATTCTGTCCACCACCGCTCAAAGCTATGTCATCGCTGTCAATGACAGCCACTACGCCACCGGCCTCTCAGCCACCAACCAAAGCAAACCGACATTCACAATTCAACCATCATCTCTTGAATCGAAGAACCATCATGGGCCGATGTATTGAAGCATTCGCCCTACAGTCAAAAAAAGAAGATGATGATGAAAGCCTCTGTTCAACACTCACTCAATCTGCCTCAGTCAAGAAGTGAACGACGAATGAAAATCGACGAAGACCGAAAGAAATTAGGGCATGCAATTTTTTGAGAGAATAAAAATCCTAGTGGATGAAGACCAACATATACCCTGGTTTACTCACAAAAAGGGTCGAGAGGTGATGTAATTTGTGAAGAGTTATACTAATTTTAACTAAAAAGTTAACTGGGCTGGCCCTTTTCATGGGCCTCCATGAATTTATTTTCGGTCAACCAAATAAAAGGAAGGCATGAAATATTTTTTTCAAGGCATTTTCGGGGCTACCAAATAGCTCCTTAGAAGTGTACACTAGTGTGTGGGCTAGACTTATGTTCCTTGCAAGTCTACAACTCTATTTTATCAATCAGTGGTTGGTTTTGCTTAAAAAAAATTATGTTTTACTATTTAATGATAACATAGTATGTTAAAATTTGTCTACAAAATAATAATATTATTAAAAATCAGTACTAATAGCTCAACCATATTATAATCTCTCATATTTTATTACATCTTACAATAAAGAGTGGGTATTATGTGAACTATGAAGTGTTAGTCAAAATATACGAATTATATGAGATCAAACTAGTTTGGTATCATTGAATGGTGTTTGTTAGTTTCAGTGGAGAATGATCGTCTGATTGGTGGGTGTATTCAGCAAAATGAGAGATGTTTGTATTGGAAGAAGTCATCTGATGTTGAGGAACTCGTTTGATGGAAATCATCTGATCTAATTACGTCAGCTGAAGTGGCGCCAACTGTGGGAAATAATTGTTGAAGATGAAGCTTGAGGTAGAGAAATTTGATGGCAAGAACGACTTCAGTATGTGGAAGGTGAAGATAAAGAAGGTTTTATTAACTCAACATGGTTTGGCTATGACTTTGAAGCCAGATGATAAATGGTCATCTTTCTCTGATAAAGATGAACAAGAGAAGATGTCTGAAATCAAAGAAAAAACACATAGTGCTATTATCTTGTGCCTTTGTGATAAACCTCTGAGAGAGGTGGCTAAGAAGGAAACTGGACTAGGTGTCTGAGAGAAGCTTGAACGCATGTATCAAGATAAGTCTGCATCCAACAAGTTGTACCTGAAGTAGAAATTGCTTGATTTCAAGATGACTGGTGATAGGAAAATCTTGGAGTAGCTGGATGAGTTTAACAAATGTATTGATGATCTTGAGAGTCTTAATGTCGAACTGACTGAGAATACAAGGCTCTCTTGCTGCTAAATTTCTTGCCAAAGTCTTATATTGCTTTCAAGGATACCATGTTCTTTGTAAGATTAGAAGAGGACACTCTTGATTTGGTCCATAATGCTTTGAAGATTAAGTGAATTAACCAAGTAACGATTAAGAAGAAGTCTCAATCAACTGCAGATGACTTGAACATAAAGTCCAAGAAAGACAAGAATAATCAAAATAAAAAATCTGATAACAAGCAAGGTGCAACTGATATGAAGAGCATGCAGATTGAAAAGAGAAAGTGCTATCTCTACCATAAAGTTGGTCATCTCATGAAGAACTGTCATAACAAGAAGAATCAGAACCATAATGCTCAAGGGAAAGCTGCAGTTATGGAAGCTGATTATAACATTGCAGGTTAGTTGATGGTGGGTCATTACATGCTACATCATGAGTGGATCTTGGACTCAGGCTGCACATTTCACATGTGTCTTGCAAAGAGCTGGTTTCAGAATCTTGAAAAGATTGATGGAGGATTGATACTTTTTGGTAATGATGAGAGTTGTAGGGTTCAAGGGATTGGTTCCATTAAAGTCAAGTTGTTTGATGGAGTGGATAGAATTTTATCTAAAGTAAGGTATGTGCCTGAGTTGAAGAGGAACTTGATATCCTTGACACACTCAATAACCTGGGATATGACTTCGGCAATGAAAGGGGGTATTCTGTCCATTACAAAGTCAAGGAACACTATCATGCAAGGTCAAATCAAGAATGGTCTCTCTTCTTTGATTGGGAGCACAATTGTAGGGCCATCTGATTCAGTGATGAGTGTCTCAAATGTGTTGTGGCACAGAAGACTAGCACACGATGAATAGAAAGGTCTCCAAGATTTTTCCAAAAGGAATGTTATTCTAGGTGGCAATATATGTGTTTTGGAAAGGCAAGAAAGAAATCTTTTCAGCAAGGTAATATGAGTTCTTCTATCAAATAGAACTTTGTTTTCGAAAAGGCAAGAAAGAAATCTTTTCAGAAGGGTAAGCATACCACAAAGGAGGCACTAGATTACATTGACAAAGATGTTTGGAGGCCTACAAGGGTTGAACACATGTTGAAGGTAAGTATTTTCTGAGACTGATAGAGGATTATTCTAGGAAAATATGGGTGTACATTAAAAATCACAAAAGTGATGCACTCATAAAGTTTAAAGAGTGGCTTGCTGAACAAGAGAACAAGAAGGATAGAGACATTAAGCACCCAAGGACTGATAATGGCATGAAACTCTTATCAAAAGAGTTCCAATTTTTTTGCAAGAAGAATGAGATTACTATGCAAAAGATTGTACCAAGAAGCCCTCAGCAAAATGGGTTGGCTGAGAGAATAAACAGAACCAATCTTGAAAGAGTCAGATGTGTGATGGTTGAAGCTCATCTACCCAAGAGTTTTTTAGGTAAGACTGTTAATACATCTTTGTTCCTGATAAACTAGTCAACCTCTTCTGCTTTAGAGTTCAAAACTCCTGATGAAATATGGTATGGAAAGATAGTTGGCAATAGCAAGTTGAAGGGGTTTGGATGTCAGACCTATAATCATGTCATGCAAGACAAGTTATAACCTAGAGCACTCAAGTGCATTTTCATAGTGTTGGACTGTCGAACTGGTACCACTCGTATATGAATAATCGCCAAGGTTTGACAGGTCGTCAGGACCCACCCAGGTCCTCAAAGGTGCGGAGCTCGCCCACATGGAGATGACTCACCTGCGTAGCTCGCCCAGAAGGGGTCATCTCTGTCATCCTGGAGCTCGCCCATAGCTCGCCTTGTATCCCCAGGAAGGCCTCGTCGAGTTCCATCATCGCATGACGTCCGTAAGCCACACAAGGTACTGGAGCTCGCCTCAGAGCTCGCCCGAACCACTGTAACCCATCTCCGAGCTCGCCGATGAGCTCGCCTATTAGTCAAATAGGACCCCGATGGTGCGCTCTTTTTCACTCCGTCCGGTTTATCCACAAGGGTGGTTTACGGCGAGGTTTTTAATGAGGCCCATCTAGTCTAAGGCATAGTAGTAGGACGATGCATGATAAAGGAAGCAGTGTGAGAGACCAAGACGGGGGTAAGGAACCCTCGTCAACACCGGAAGCCACATAGGCTCGTAAGGTGCCGTCTCACACTCACACACCTATAAATAAGACCTCTCTTGTACTATTCAGACAATTCTGAAAATCAATACAGTGCCTATTACAATATTTCTCTCTCTAAACTCTCTACTCTCCCTCCTCATATTACAATCCAAGAACACAAAATCATAAGATTATTGTTTGGTGGAATTAATTCGTTGTAAAGCCACATAAACAAACATCGATTAATAAATTCTATCAACAATTTGGCGCTAGAAGAAGGGCTTCGAACCTGAAAAATTAAAAATCTCAAGAACGAAAACGTTAGGGTTTGGTTGAAGGTTTGAAGATTTGAAGATGTTCTTGATAAAACTCAAGACCACTTGAAGATACACATACACCTTCATCCCTTGAACGAAGAACCCAGGTTTCCGGACAAAAACCCGAGTTTTCGGATTTCACGAAATCAGCCCGGAACAAGTTTTCAAACACACGCGTGCACACGAATAAACTGAATTTCAGATAATTCGTCACATGCGAGGCTAGACGAAAACTTGCACAGCTCCACCTAAGCTGGACGACCACCACACCGGCGACCTCCACCACTCCGACGACCTTCAGCAAGCTACCCCCTCCGAAACCCAAAAATGGCCAACACTCGAGCCGCCAAGGGACAGGCCTCCGCAGTCGCGGGAAGGTCTAAAGGGGGTGATCAAAACCAGGCCGAGGTGGAGACCTCACGCCAGGTGGTGGAAGCATCACAACCACTTCCCCAGAAGAGCACCGCAGCTCCGCGACCTCCGCGAGTTGCGGTGACCCAGGAAGACTTGGCCCCAGCTCCGAGGGACCTGGTCAGCAATCCTGACGAGCTCCAACGCACCATCGCAACCTTACAAAGGTCGCAACAGCGACAGCAAGACGAACTCGCCCTGGTACCCAGACGAGTTCCAAATGCCGAAGCCCGAGAGCAGACCAGGCCCACTCAGGGCACCCAAACCAGAGGAGACTACAGCGTACTCCCCACAGAGCAGGAAGTGAGCTCGGCACAGGCTCGCCAGCGCAGGGAGAGAACCGGCAAGGCTAAAATGGTGGAGGAGGGTCCTGCTCCCTACACTGGAAGAGAGTCGGCCTACACCGGGGCATCTGACACCCACCAATCTCAAAGGAGGGAAGTCCTCCAAGGCCACCTGGGCCCGAGGTACGAAGAGAATGAGCGTACGGCGGCCCCAGCTGCGTCCCATGGGGACTCCGACCAACAGCCACGCAGATCAGCCCACGAAAGGCTGAGGAGGCCCGCCACTGACCGGCTAGGCCCCCACGGCGGACGCCAATTCCAGCCCGCCACTGAGAGGTCACCCCAGAGTGAGGCACCTCGGGGACGTGCGTCCGTGAGACGCACGACCTTTGAGCACCCTCCGCCGGAGGTGACCCGAGATGACGAGCTGACCTCACTGAGAAAGACCGTTGAAATGCTACAAGCACAAGTAGCAGCCAAGTCTGGCGGACCTGACGCCACGACTCTCCCCACCTCTCCATTGGCACCTGCCATCCTCCTCGCACCGGTCCAGAAGAAAATTCAATTCCCGGTGATGTCCGCATACGAAGGCGAATCGGACCCAAAAGTCCACCTGGCCAAGTACACGGATTTCATGATTTCGGTCGGCGCCACCGACCCCACCCAGTGCTGTAACTTCCCGCGACCCTAGGGGACCGAGCTCACCGCTGGTTCTCTTCACTCGCCCCGGGGTCAATCTGCTCATTTGGCCAACTCTCGCGGGAGTTCCTGGCCCACTTCTCTGGGTTCGGGTCCTACCTTACCCAGAAGCACCGACTCGCCAACATCCATCAAGGCGAGAGCGAGACCGACCAGCAGTACCTGGAAAGGTTCGACAAAATTCTGCTGGAAGGCGAGCCGGTAAGCGAGGATACCAAGGTCGTCGCAGCGATGGCCGGACTCAGGAGGGGCACCGACCTCTGGAAGGAGATGCACCTCGCATGCCCCAACACTTACAGCGAATTCCGCCACAAGGCGGGGGGGTTTGTGGCTATGCAGGAGGCACTACTGAAAGAAGTTGGTGCCCACGAGGAAAGGAAGCCCCACGGGAAGAAGCCCGGGGGCGCCTACAAAGCCCCCCGGAACTTAAAGGCCTTTGGCGAAGGAGATGAGCTCAACGAAAAGCTCAACCAGGTCCTCACTGTCTCCGTCGACCACGTCTTCACTGCTGTCAAAGGCAAGGCCATGCTGGAGGAGCCAAGGCGGATCCGTCAGGACCGCACGAAGCTCAATCCCAATAAATTCTGTGCCTACCATCAGGCCATCGGCCACTTCACCAGCGAGTGCCGAGACCTCCTCAAGCAACTCTGGAAATTTTATGAGGAGGGGAAATTGGCCGAGTTCGTGAAGAAAGCCCCAGCTAAGAGACCGAGGTTCGAGAGGAGGGCTACCTCCGATGACGAGGAGGAGGAAGCAGACCAACTTGGTCCCCATCATAGACGGAGGGCACCTCCCCAACCTCAGCAAAACATGGAGCCTACTCGGGAACTCTTGGTTCTTGAGGAGGAGATCGGAGCTGCAGGAGGTCTCCAGGACGGGGGATCCTCCATGTCCAGAAGAAAGAGGAAGGCTGAAATCCGGGCCATAAACCAAGTCCAGGAGGGCAGCTCCGGCCCCAGGACCGTCTCACAGCTTACTGACGAGCTGACATTTTCCACAGCGGACCTAGAGGGGGTACTGACGCCCCACAATGACTCGTTGGTGATAACCGCCAACATCATGAACGTCCGAGTTCACAGGCTACTTGTGGACACCGGTGCATTCGCCAACATTCTCTTCAAATCCACCTTGGATGCCTTAGGTGATTTTGAGTCGTATCTGGAACCTAGCAATGCTAGGATAGTGGGGTTCGGAGAAGCTATAATCGTCCCCCTAGGTAGTGTTAGGTTGAGCGTCCAGCTTGTATCGGCTGAGGACCCCGAAAGGAGACTGACTAGGCTCATAAATTTCCTAGTTGTCGACCAGCAGTCCTCCTACAACGGGTTCTTTGGCCGCCCATTTATTAATGAATTCAAAGCGGCGTGTTCGACCTACTACTACTGTTTAAAATTCCCAACTCCAAAAGGCGCCAGAACTATAAAAGGTGACCAGAAAAAAGCCCGAGAGTGTTTACTCCAAATCAAAGATGGCCGGGTCAAGAAGTCTGTTACACAAGTCCACATCCTCGAAGAGGACGTACAAATTCCTACAAACGAGCCAAACATCCAAGATGTCATCTCGGTCGAAACTGAGATGATGGAGATAGGGGATTTGTCAGAAATCAACCAAGTCACTGGACCTGTGCAAGACACACAACCGACACCAATGGAGGACTTCGAAGAAACCCAAGTGTTGAGACCTGCGCAGGGGTCGGTACCTGCGCAGGGGCAGCAGCCCACTCCCATGGAGGTAGCTGATGAGGCCCAAGGTGGGGGGACCTGCGGGAGGTCAAGAACCAACACCAATGGACGTTGACCCAACTTCCCAAGTCACCACACCATCCCAAGCTGACAGACCACCGAAGGTGTTCATAGCTGACGAGCTCGCCCAAGCTGAGAGCCAACTCGATGACCTCGAGCCGCGCATAGGCCACGAGCCTGCGCAGATGTCACAAGGGAAGTGGGACGAGTTCATCAGCGACCCGAGGTGGAAAAGTCAAAAGAGAAAAGTAACCCCCATGGAAGAATTGACGGCACTCCCTGTGGACCCGAAAAGGGATTTAGAACTTTTCATCGGTTCTGAGTTACCTGAACCGTACCGGTCGAGGATGGAGCTCTTCTTGATGACCAACCTGGACGTGTTTGCCTGGTCTCATGAAGACATGACGGGAATCCCGTTGGAACATGCTTGCCACAGACTTAACATAGATCCAGCGAGGAGACCCGTACGCCAAAAGCGAAGAAAGTATGGACCAGACAAGTACGCAGCTCTAACAGTTGAGGTGGAGAAGTTGTTAGACAACAAGCTCATCAAGGAAGCTTTGTGTCCGCAGTGGGTCGCGAACCCCGTCCTAGTGAAGAAACACAATGGGACGTAGAGACTCTGCATTGACTTCACGGACCTGAACAAAGCATGCCCGAAGGACAACTTCCCACTACCTCACATTGACCAGTTGGTGGACAGCACCGCAGGCCATGAGATGATGACATTCATGGACGCTTTTGCGGGCTATCACCAGATAGCTCTACACCAAGATGACCAGGAACACACGACGTTCTACACTAACAAGAACATGTATTGCTGGGAAAGGATGCCGTTCGGACTCATCAACGCCGGAGCTACCTACCAAAGATTGGTGAACAAAATGTTTGACCAACACATTGACGAATCCATGGAGGCGTACGTGGACGACATAGTTGTCAAGAGTTTGAGAAAGGAGGACCACCTGGACCACCTGAAACAGACCTTCGACATACTGCGCCACTACAATATGAAGTTGAACCCCAAAAAGACCAGCTTCGGCGTACACTCTGGGAAGTTCCTGGGGCACCTAGTCAGCCAGCGGGGAATTGAGGTCAACCCAACACAGGTCCAATGCATAATCGAGATGGGTATACCCGATTCCGTCCAAAAAATTCAAAGGCTGACAGGGTGCATGGCAGCCCTGAACAGATTCATATCCAGGTCCGGCGACCGAAATCGTCCATTTTTCGAGGTAATTAAGGCAAACACACGGAGGTACAAAGAGGCGGCCAAGGCCAACAAGCTCCACCTCAAAAACCACTTCGTCTGGACAAATGAATGCCAACGAGCCTTCGAAGATATCAAAACATACCTGGCGGATACACAGGTTCTGTAGAAGCCAATACCTGGAGAGAAGTTGTATCTGTATGTTGGGACAATCTTGGTATTTTGATTAGATCCCAAAACCCCTGATGAATTTGCCTAAGTATAGTGTTCAGGATAAAATAGTTCAGGATAGTTAGGTTAGAGATTCAGTACAGAAGGACCGTGCTGAAGACTGAAGAATATTGGAGTCGACCCAATTTACTGAAGTCTGAAGTGTAAACCATTCTGAAGAAGTCAGTCAGTCTCGCTGAAGATTGTCTGTTCTGAAGCTGAAGATCGAAGCCTGCTGATTCTTCCTGAAGTTAATCCTGAAGTACCATTGTCTGATGTTTCTACTGAATACACTAAGCATGTTCAGGACAGAACTCAGTCAGTGAAGAGTAAGTATTACCTATCAGGCTGTGCTGTATGCACATAGGACCTGACTTAGGCCTTGGTTCAGTTTACCTGAATCCTGTAAGTCCGAAGCAAAAAGGTAACACATACTGAGCTGAATAACCTATCAGGCTGTGCTGAATGCACAGAGGACCTAACTTAGGCTGTGGTTCAGAATACCTGAATCATGTCAGTCCAAAGCAGAAAGGTTATTTATGCTATGGGACAAGAGACAAAAAGAATGTCAGTAAGACTCCATTAAGGCACACGTTCAGACTGAGTTATTACAAGAGACTCAGAGCATTGAATGTACGAGGAAGGATAAATGTCTGAAGGTCAACTAGCCGTTATAACGGAGAGCCAATGAACTTTCAACACGTAAGCACGGAGTCTGCGCAGCATTTAATGCGGCATTTAATGCGTCTCAAAAGGTTGCAGGTGATGTGACAACTTGCCAGAATAAGCATGGCGGGTAGGTCGAACAGTATTTCTAGCCTGCAATCTACCTAAAATAGGAAAGATTTGATTTGATCTCCTCCAACGGATCTATTTTGAATCTCGCCTATAAATATGGAGAACCTTGCACCCATACAAGGTTAACGGGAAATTTCCAAGAGAACTCTCAAGAATCCAAGAACACAAAGCATATCATAAACAACACTCTGCAATTAAATTTCCCTAGTGTTGTAGTAGGATTCACTCTGTATTTGCTTAGATCGATAGCTCTAATATTTAACACTGATTTGTTTTGCTAGAGCTATCTTAGTTGGAAACCAGAATACCAAACCTCTCAAAGTGTGAGATAGGTTGGTTAGAAGGACTGGGACTTGTAAAACGCCCAGGGGTCAGTTCCTAAGAGAGGAAGTTGGCTATTCGTGTCCCTTGGCACGTAAAACCCAAGTACCTATCCTCAGGGTTTTGAGGATAGCTTCCTGTTAAATCAGGTCGTGGACGTAGGAGTTGGTTATCTCCGAACCACGTTAAAAAGTCCCCTGTGTGCTGATTTACTGTTTTGTTCAGGATCATAAATGTCATCATATTAAACTGAACATACTTCATTGGTTTTAACTTCAGGACTGAATCAATCATCCTGAATCTGAATACTGTGCACTCAGCCTTAACCACCTATTTACTAAGCAACTCAGAGAAAATGTTTTCAGAAACTAAAACGAGTAGAATCTAAGGGCTCACTTTCCGCACGTACTCTGACTCACTGAGATAGTTGTCCAACTGACTCGCTTCCGAGCAGTCAGTAGGTTTGTTATCTCTACTGAGTCTCCGAGCACTTTACTCTTACTCAGCTTATCTGACTCGTTACTGAACCGTCCCTGCTGCCCTTGCGGACATTCAGCATACTGAGTACTTCAGAGAATTCTGACTGAGTACGTTAGAGCATTTTTCTGAGTCTTTCAGAAAAATCTGACATCAGTGTATTCCCCCCATACACTGATTTAACTCGTTTTGGGACCAACAAGTGGTATCAGAGCAGTGGTTCAAAAGATCACTGACTTTGTTTATCAACAGTTTCTGAGGAGAAACTTTTGGTGGTCTACTGAACTGATCTTGTTTCTGAAAAAAAAACTGCATATCATGGCATCAGGTTCTAAACGCCTCGAGGGCAATCTTCCTGAATTCTCTATTGACAACTATGATTATTGGAAATTCAGGGTACTCGCACATCTCTATTCTATCCATGATCAGATGCCACAGGTGATTGAACATGGCCCAATCAGATTTATGAGAAATCTTCAGACGACTTGGCCTGTTGCTGGCAATGTCCCTGTTCCAGCCGCCGGAGATGAAGAAGTGGAGAGGTCCGCGCTTAATTCTGATCAGATTAAGCAAATAGGACTGGATAATGTTGCCAAGAACATTATACTCCACACCATTTCTTACGAGAACTCGGTCAGGCTGATGCATCTGAAGACAGCTAAAGAGATCTGGGATACTCTGAGAGAGATGAGCGAAGGTTCTGAAAAGATTAAAGAAAACAAGAGAGACCTTGCAATCAGGAAGTTTGAGGCCTTCAAGATGCTAGAGGGAGAGTCCATCGATCAGATGGAAGCTCGGTTCATTAAGATGATGAACGAGCTAGCAACCCTTGGGAAGGAGTTTCCCAAGAGGGAGGTGTCTTCCAAAATCCTGAACTGTCTCCCTGAAAGATGGGACACAGGAGTAATTTTGTTGAAAAACACTCAGGACCTTACAAACATTACTCACTCACACCTATTCTCTGAGTTAAAGGCTCTAGAATTTGACCTTGATAAGAGGAAAAAGATGGGTGTTATGAGTGAGGAAGTTGGTGAGGAGAAGACATCTGAAAAGGAAAAGAGCGTGGCTCTTAAAGCTACTCCTGAGCCTGAGGCTGGATCTGGCTCCAAGTCTCTGAAAGACATGAACAAAGATGAGCTAGCCTTGGAATACAGCCTGATGGCACGGCGATTCGAGAAACTGAACTCTCGTTTCGGCAGGTATAAGAAATTTTATACTGACACCCGTGATCGCAGGTACTCCAGCCCCAGGAGATCTAGCCCCCGGAGAGAAAAAAGAAGAGGCTCAGATTCCAGGAGGGATCGCAATGAGCCTGAGCGACGCAGAGATGAAAAGAGGAGAGAGGATGAGCCCAGAAGATCCAGCTCCAAACCTGAAAGATCATCAGGGAGCAGGAGGGAGTCCTCTGGTAAAAGGTACACTGACAAGAAACTTTCATCTGATGCAGATCAGTGCTACCACTGCAAAAAGTCCGGACATTATCAGTATGATTGTCCGGAGCTCAGCGCTCGTGAGCGAGAAGATCGGAGAGCCAAAAGAGAGCTCAGGGCTTCAGACCGGAGAGCGTTGCTAGCTGAGGATTCCTCAGAATCAGATGGCCCTGGGCGCCGGTCTCCTGAACTCTTTTCAGATGAGGAGTATGATGACCTCTGCCTGATGGTAGATGAAGAGGTATGTTCTTCTGCCTCTTCTCCTGATCACGCACCTGAGTTTAGCTCAGATTCAGCAGGAGAACTCGACCTTCAGCTCGCCCTAGAGCAATTGATGGTTGACTTCTCAAGGCTGCAGGAGACTCATACTCACACAGTGGATGTGAACGCACAACTGAGTGAGAAGAACGATCGGTTAACTGAGTCTCTCAGAGTAAGAGATACTGAGGAAGCCCTCAGATTAGTACATCTTCAGGAGGAGCTACTTCATGCTAAGAATAAGCATGATGAAGCTCCACTGGAGGTAGAAAGACTGAAGGGTGTCATCAGCTCGATGATTGAGACTCGTGATACTGATTTGTTCCTTGCTCAGGAACAACTGATAATTGAGCGAATTGCTTTAAGAATGATGCTCGAAACTGAGTGGCAAGCTCGCCTTTGTGCTGAGCAAACTGCTTGGGATCTTGAGCTGATTTCAAAGGATAAAGCTCATTCAGAATTAGTGCTTCAATACACCACTGAAATTGAGGCCCTGAAAGAAACCAATGGGCATCTAGAAGTCAAGCTGAAGAAGTTATACACATCTACCCAAGTGGTTGATGAGTTGACAAATTTCTCTCAGCTGACTGATGGTGCTAAAGCTGGGTTAGGCTATGATGCCTCAAAAGACCCAAAGGGCAAGAAAAAGAGAGGTGCTTCAGGGAGCAACTCTCAGAAAAAGTTTGTCCCTGCCCTAACTGATGACAAGAGCTTCAGTGTTGCTCATCAGAACAAAGGCAAAGGGAAGGAGAAAATGCCTGCTGAACCTGTCAGGCAAAGAACTGAGAAACCAAGACAAAAACCTAAGGAAAATGTCAAAGTTTCTCATTCTGAGTCTAGGAAGACAGACCAAAGGAACTCCAAGGTCCAACCTAGGAATCCTCAAACTGGGAAGAATTTTGTTCCTAGCACTTCTCAGGCTCAGCCTAGAAATGCTCAGAACAAAAGGAACTCAGGACAAAGGAGACCTCAGGCAAGACCTAGGGCTACTGAGGTTCAGACTCCTCAGACAGGGCACAGAACCCATCAGGAGCGTCCCAATTCTCTAAGAAGAAGGACAAACCAGGTGGTTTCTGAAAGGCAATGGAGACCTGACTCCAGAAACACTCAGACCAGACCTCATGTGCCAAGAGGTCAGGCCAGAGCTGCTCCTTCTCAATGCACCCAGGTCAAGAAGAAACAGGAGGCCCACCCCCAGAAATCAAACTAGGGCTCCTGTATCTCAGGCTGACACCCATACACCCTCAACTTCCCAGGCACAAAGGAAGAAGAGAACTGTGTATGTTGACATTTCAGGGAAACAGGTCTACACTTCTGATGCTGTCAGAATTGTCAGACAAATCTGGATCCCGAAGGGTATGGCTGACTCAGTAGGACCCAATACGAGATGGGTACCTGAGGCCTGATTCTTTTCAGGTCACTGCGGGCTACAAAAAGAAGAAGGAGGATCTGATGAAGGACTGGTACTTGGACTCAGGATGTTCCAGGCACATGACCGGATTTCGTGATCTCCTTCAGGATTATGTAGCTCAAGAAGGCCCGCAGGTAACCTTTGGTGATAACTCTAAGGGTTTCACCAGAGGATTCGGAACCCTTGTTATTAACTCTGTCCGCGTTATGAATGTATCATATGTTGAAGGACTAAGACATAACTTGCTCTCGGTTAGTCAGTTTTGTGACCGAGGATATAGTGTAGAGTTTACATCTAACATGTGTCTCGTAAAGGACAAATCTACACTGCAGGTTCTGATTACAGGAGTCAGGAGGGGCAATGTATATTTTGCTGATTTCAAGAGCAGCCCTCCTGAAACCTGTCTGGTCGCTAAGAGCTCCTCTGAGCTCAGTTGGCTTTGGCATAAACGTCTGAGTCACTTAAACTTCAAGATTATTAACAAAATCTCTAATCTCTCTCTTGTAGATGGTCTGCCAAATGAAGTTTTTAGCAAAGACCACGTGTGCGGAGCGTGTCAGGAAGGCAAGCAAACCAAAGCCTCATTCAAAGTGAAGGAAGCCTTCTCTACTGACAGAGTGCTTCAGCTCCTGCACATGGATCTCTTTGGTCCAGTAACTCCTGTCAGCATAAATGGTAGGAAATATACCCTTGTTGTTGTTGATGACTATTCCAGCTAGGACCCCTCAGCAGAATGGGGTAGCTGAAAGGAGGAATCGTACCCTGAAGGAAGCTGCCAGGACCATGTTGGCTGAGTCAGGACTGCCCAAGAAGTACTGGGCTGAAGCTATCAACACTGCTTGCTACACTCAGAACCGATCTATGCTGAACAAACAACATGCTCAGACACCCTATGAAACTTGGAACAAGAGGAAACCTCACATCTCTTATTTCCATATTTTTGGGTGTAAGTGTTTCATCCTGAACAATGGAAAAGACCAGCTGAAAGCCTTTGATAGCAAATCTGATGAGGGAGTTTTCTTAGGATACTCCTCAGTCAGTAAAGCTTTCAGGGTGTATAACTGTCGGACCCTTTGTGTGGAGGAAACACCTCATGTTGTGTTTGATGAGACTGTATCAGTGCATAGGAAACAGGTTCCAAGTCCTGATACTGAGGGAATTACCAAAAGGGTAACAAGGTTGAGTCTGAAGAATCCTGAATTCAAGATCAAACTTGTCAGTGCTCCCAAGGGATGGGATGATGATGATGATGATCAGGATGGACTTCAGGCCAACCCTCAGCAAGCCCCTGCCTCGGAAAATGTTGAGTCTCAGACGGAGGGACAGACTCAACCTGAGGTACGTACTGTCGGTGATGATGCTTCTGCACCTGAGACAGTTACTGAGTCCAACACTATAGGGGAAAACAATTTCTCTGATATTGGTCAACCCTCAGGAAATGACTCAGTATCCCCTGTTCTTGCTCGTTCCGCTTCTTTGCCTATTATTATTGAGACTAATGTTTCAGGATCAGGCAATGGAACATCAGTAGCTCCCAGTGCTCCAGTCAGCAGGAGGCGATGGCTAGATGATCACTCATTGGCTGATATCATTGGAGATATCAATGAGGGGGTCAGGACGAGGTTGTCCTTTGGTGAAAGCACTATGTTTTGTTGCTTTCTGAGTGATCAGGAACCTACAAGCATAGAAGAAGCTCTAGCTGATCCCAACTGGATCCTAGCCATGCAGGATGAGCTCAATCAGTTTGAGCGGAATCAGGTTTGGGAGTTAGTAGATAGACCTAGGCGTCAACATGTAATTGGCACCAAATGGGTTTTTAAGAACAAGAGGGATGAGAAGAATGTTGTTGTCAGAAATAAGGCCAGGCTTGTAGCAAAAGGTTACTGTCAAGCTGAAGGTATCGACTATGATGAAACCTTTGCTCCAGTCGCAAGATTAGAAGCAATCAGGTTGTTTCTGGCTTATGCAACATTCAAGAAATTCAAAGTGTATCAGATGGACGTAAAGAGTGCTTTTCTGAATGGTGTACTGAATGAGGAGGTGTATGTTGAGCAACCTCCTGGATTCGAAATCGGTAATAAAGTATACCATCTGAAGAAAGCCCTTTATGGCCTGAAGCAAGCTCCGAGAGCTTGGTATGATACATTATCCCAATTCCTGATAGACCACGGGTTCGTGAAAGGAACAGTGGACAGGACCCTCTTCCGGATCACCGAAGGGGAAGACATTCTCTTGGTTCAGATTTATGTGGATGACATAATATTTGGATCTCCTAATCTGAAGCTTTGTGAGAAATTTTCCAAGCTGATGACAGGGAAATTTGAGATGTCAATGATGGGAGAAATGAATTTCTTTCTGGGTCTCCAAGTCAGGCAAACTGACTCCGGAATTTTCATCAATCAGTCCAAGTATGCGAGGGACTTGATTCAGAAATTTGGAGTTCAGTCCAGCAGAGTCTCACGCATTCCCATGAACACAAATGAGAAGCTGGAGCCTGACAAAGAAGG
The DNA here is from genome assembly GCA_026898435.1 of Prunella vulgaris. Lineage (NCBI taxonomy): Eukaryota > Viridiplantae > Streptophyta > Magnoliopsida > Lamiales > Lamiaceae > Prunella > Prunella vulgaris. The sequence continues at coordinate 138,654 of JAPKLY010000507.1, read as the reverse complement.
AGCCTCAGTAAATCAGACTGAATATAGGGCACTGATAGGATCTTTATTATATCTGACTGCTAGTCGTCCTGACATCACTTATGCAGTTGGAGTTTGTGCAAGGTATCAGTCTGATCCAAAGAAGAGTCATTTAGAGAGTGCCAAAAAGATTCTGAAATACCTAAGAGGTACAGTCAACTTAGGACTTTGGTATCCCTCTGATGACAACCTAGAACTGACTGGCTATTCAGACGCTGATTATGGAGGCTGTAGACTTGATAGGAAATCAACTACAGGCACATGTCAGTTTCTAGGGAGTAAACTGATCTCTTGGTTTTCTAAGAAGCAAACCAGTGTTGCAACGTCTACTACTGAAGCTGAGTATATGGCGGCAGGCAGTTGTTGCTCTCAGATTCTTTGGCTGAAACAACAACTGAGAGACTACCAAGTTGAGGCCACTGAAGTCCCAATTTATTGTGACAATAATAGTGCCATTGCCATATCCCAAAACCCAGTCTTACATACAAGGTGTAAGCATGTAGACATCAGGCATCACTTTATCAGAGATCATGTTGAGAAGAAGGACATCAGGATGGAGAGAGTCCCTACTGAAAAACAGAGAGCTGACATCCTGACTAAGGCTTTGCCTGAAACCAGGTTTGTTGAATTATCAGTAGAGTTAGGACTCCTTGACCCAGGCTTAGGTGATTCAGTTTGAATCTCTGATAAGAATGCACAAAGTCAGGGGGAATAACTCATTTGGACTCAGGATGAAGGGAACTCCGAAAGAATATGGATGGTTGTAGGGGGAACATTCAGTACAAAATGGATGATCAGTTTAGACTGACTAAGGTTCAGGACACAGAATTCAGGGCTTGTCACCCTGATAGACCAACAAGTGGTATCAGTCAGAATGCTAATCTGACTGACTGGTATGTTTCCTGATTTTTGTCTAGTCATCTAATGTTGCGTGCATTATCCTTTTTACTGTACTGCTTTGTCAAATCAATTTAATTTGCCAAATGATCCCAGCCGGTTGTTTTAATATTCGGTTATTATTTAATTCAAATTGTTTGAAATAAATACGGACATGCTCTAATGTGCATTTAATGCACTGTGGGCGGGAACAGTTATCAATGAAATTTTGACCAATTATCTTTGAAGAACCGAAAAGGCAAAATGCTTTTTACTGCTCAAATCATGTCCATTGAATTCCATAGGTCACAATTTTCTAAACCGTCTGATTAAAACCGTATTTCCTTCTATAAATAAGAGAAGATCGTGTTGACAAAACTTTTATGCACCCAATATTTTCCTAACTTATCTTCTCTAAAAACCGATTTCCTTCAAATCTCTCAAAATCTTCCATGGCTACACCCTCTGCAGATACCTTTTTTGGAAACCTTTTCCATCTAAGGAATGAAATACACTATGAGCCTTATGGGGATTTTTCTTCTAACCACCCCGATATTATGCCTGTACGAGACATTTTTGATAATGCAGGTCTTCTGCAGTTCGTCACTGCAAAGCCACAGAGGCTCCACCCCAGACTCATTGCCGCCTTCTACCTGAAGATGGCGAAGAACAAGGTCTCCCAGGAGTGGGAAACTTGTATTCCCTTGACCGCCTGTGAGAAGGGAAAGAATGGTGAGGAGGAGATGGTCAGGAGGTGGGTCACCTTCAACGTTAGGGAGAAGATTAAGGAGGTTTTTAATCTTCCCAACAAAGGACGAAGCCCAGTGGAGTATGGGTTTGGGAATGAGAAGGATTTTCTCCAGTCCCTGTGTGATGGAGATGTCGTGCTGAAGTCCGGCCTGAATAAATCAGTCTTGAGGACTGAGAGCCGTCATTTTTTTGACCTGACGAGTCAGGGAGTGATGGGCATTGCTGGAGGATTGGAGCAGATCTCCAGGCCGAAGCTGTTCACGATGATGGCTATTTCTGACGCCCCTCTGCATAATTTTGACTGGGAGGGTTACTTCCTCCAAATGCTGGTGGGTGAGACCAGCAAGATTAAGTACTCGTCAGAGGGGCAGGCAACTTTTGAGGCCAAGATGCATTTTGGCACCAAGATATCCATGCTCTTGGAAACTCTGGATCTCGGTGATGTGGATCAGGCTCAGTCACTCGAGATCCCAGCGAAAATCCATCTCTTCAGAGCATATTCCGATGATGCTGGCATAAGAAGAAGGCCACAGACTCAGAAGAAGAAGGCCCAGGAGAGCATGACTGGGAAAGTCCAGGCTCAGGAAGGCAAATCTTCAGAGTCTGATACAGCAAAGACAGCGGAGGATAAATCCGAGACCCTCAGACCCAAGCAACAAAAGCTGAAATTTCTCTACTCTGGGTCAGCAGGGCGAAAGAAGAAGGTTCTGGAGATGCAATCTGCTGAATCTGTTGAGAAGGAGCCAGCTCAGGCGCAGGAGTCTGTTGAAGCTGTTGAGAAGGAACCAGCTCAGGCGCAGACTGTTCCTGAACTTGCCCCGATTGCATCCCCTGAACCCAACGAGCTGATTCTTACTATTGCTGAATCCTATCAGACTTTGGGTCAGGAAGAGCCTGCTCAGGAAGGAGGAGTTGAGCAAGAGGCTGCTGAACCAGTTCAGACTGAAGCACCATGGCCTTTCCCTGCACCCGATGTAAACAGTCTATCAGATTTTGAAATAGTTGCAAGGGGAGAGGCTGCTGAGATGGTGGAAAGGAGATTCCCTGATCTTACTGAAGCTCAGAAGGAGGCAGTTGTGCAACTCCGCACATTTGCCATGATCAGAAATGCTACATGGGCAGAGCTCAGCCAGCTAGGAGAGTCCAGAGGATGGGACTGCATTGCAGATTTAGAAGCTGCCCTCTTTGATCACTTTGGTGTTAACTCTTTACATCAACTGATCAAAATGGCAGACTTTATGAGAACAGTTCGCAAAATATATCCTGAGCCCGAGACTCAGTTGGCTGAAGTGAAGGGAAAGGAGAAGGAAGCAGAAACGGAGGTGATTGTGATTGCTGATGACGATCAGCAAGGTGGCACTGAGGGAGTCAGTGCACCGGCCGATGATGCACCCCTTGGACCCGGGGCAGAGGAGGCTTCAGGAGAGGATCGAACAGGTCTTATCCGAGTTCGAGGAAACTGAATCACCCCAGCGGCTATGTTCACTGAAAATTCCTCACGAGCTCTTTCGAATATACACAGAAGGGTAATTCTCGTTGAGCGAAAGGCAATCAGGGTTGATAAAGATTCCAGAACTCTGTATAAAAAGATGAAAAGGATAGACAGAGACCTGAATGATATGGCCACTGATGTGCATGCAGCAATTGATTTCTTTGGCGAAGCTCGGACTGAAATCAATGTAGAACTAACTGCCATTTCAGAGCAAGCCAAGGATGCCATTCAGAACTGCAATCAAATGTGCAGACTCAGCAGGAGACTAAACTTGCCAACTTTCTGGATCAACAATTGTCTGAAAAGGTTGATCAACTGGTTGAAGAGAAATTGGTCAAGTTAAGAACTGATCTGAAGGAGGACCTGCTGAGGGAGTTGTCTGCACAGGAGAAGAAGAAAATTGCATCTGCCCTAGACTCAAGGTTGCAGAACTTCGAAGGTCGACTGAAGGCTGAACACAATTCAGCCGTTGATCAGCTCAGTATCGACCTAAGAGGGATGGTGGGGCAGATTGGGCAATTGCAGGTAAAGCAGACTGAGATGGATAGTCAGTTCAATCTTTTGGCGGAGTCAGTGGATGAAGTTGTCAGACGTATTAATGACGATGATGCCAAAAAGGGGGAAGAAGGGAAGAAGCAAATTGCCACTACTGGCAAAGCTAAGAAGAAGAACTTTCCTCTGGAACTGAAGGCTGCGGATAGAAAAAGGACTAGATCCGTAGCCGCCATCGAAACTGCTGAAGGCTCAGATCCGAAGAAGTTGAGATCCTCTGAAGATCCGGCTCTCGAGCCATTGTATAAGGAGATGGAGGAACAAGTAATGCCATCTGGGCTGACTACTCAGAAGAAATTGGTGATGACTGATGCTGAAAAGATAGCAAAAATGAAAGAAATTTCGATGCTCAGTCAGATCCAGCGCCTAAAAGAATCTAATGAGTATCTGACTTCCCAGGTCCAGAAGAAGAAATCTGTATCATCTGGATCTCGGACAAAGACTCAGAGGAAGATTGTGGTCAGTCCAGATCAAAGTCATCCTCCATCGAAGTTTGTTGAAGACTTCATTCCGATTGAGTTGCTGGAGGTTTGGATTCTGATCCGGAATAGGTGGGCATACCTATTCTATGTGGTGGGGTTATGGGACGATCAGA
>JAPKLY010000507.1:85171-119371 GCA_026898435.1 Prunella vulgaris | reverse complement strand
ACCTCGCCACCTTCCTCCCACACCTCGCGGTATACAGAACTGGAGGCCCCATCCTCCTGATCGCTACGTAGCTCGCCGGAGACCTGGCGAGCTACCGAGATCGCCTCGGAGCTGGAGCCGATCTCCACATACGAAACCCGAGGTGGCTGATCCTCAATTATTGGCCGTTTGTCAGGATTCCGATCCGAAAGAGTCCTACTCGAGGAATGTGTCGACATGGTCTCAGGGAAGTTCAAGAATTTCTTAGTCCAAAATCCAATAGTCCGAAAGTCAGGGAAATGCAAAGTCTCTCGGTGCAACCCACGGTCCAAAATCCCGTAATCCCGAAGAAACAACAGAAAAATCAAATAAAAGATAGAAGAGAAGGGAAAAGAAATAGAATCCTACCTTGAAGAGCCTTCGAAAATCCGTCGAGCACAAGAAAAATCGGTCATCGGGAAAGCTCTGAGAATTCGAAATACAAGAAGTGAGGAAATGAATCCATTTCCCCCTATTTATAGACGTCGGGACGAGGTGCGATATCCATAAAGTACAGGGACCTGTTTGCAAGAAATTTGAAAGATGATATGATGGTGGGCGGGAACCGAGGTCTCAAAAGGCGTGCATGACCCCTGGATTCCAGCACCACGACGACCAGGAATAACCGCCTTCACCAAGCTCGCCTGCTAGCTCGGCAGTCGCCCAGGGGCAGTTCGCCGAACTTCAAGTTCTCCAGCTCGCATACACATTTGACGAGGTCATGACACATGCGAGCTGGGGGGCAAATGTTGGACTGTCGAACTGGTACCACTCGTATATGAATAATCGCCAAGGTTTGACAGGTCGTCAGGACCCACCCAGGTCCTTAAAGGTGCGGAGCTCGCCCACATGGAGATGACTCACCTGCGTAGCTCGCCCAGAAGGGGTCATCTCTGTCATCCTGGAGCTCGCCCATAGCTCGCCTTGTATCCCCAGGAAGGCCTTGTCGAGTTCCATCATCGCATGACGTCCGTAAGCCACACAAGGCACTGGAGCTCGCCTCAGAGCTCGCCCGAACCACTGTAACCCATCTCCGAGCTCGCCGACGAGCTCGCCTATTAGTCAAATAGGACCCCGATGGTGCGCTCTTTTTCCCTCCGTCCGGTTTATCCACAAGGGTGGTTTACGATGAGGTTTTTAATGAGGCCCATCCAGTCTAAGGCATAGTAGTAGGACGAGGCATGATAAAGGAAGCAGTGTGAGAGACCAAGACGGGGGTAAGGAACCCTCGTCAACACCGGAAGCCACATAGGCTCGTAAGGTACCGTCTCACACTCACACACCTATAAATAAGACCTCTCTTGTACTATTCAGACAATTCTGAAAATCAATACAGTGCCTATTACAATATTTCTCTCTCTAAACTCTCTACTCTCCCTCCTCATATTACAATCCAAGAACACAAAATCATAAGATTATTGTTTGGTGGAATTAATTCGTTGTAAAGCCACATAAACAAACATCGATTAATAAATTCTATCAACACATAGGTTATCCAAAATGTGTGAAAGATTACAATTTGTGGTGCATGGAACTTGGTCAGAAGAGGTGTATCGTAAGGAGAGACGTAATATTTGATGAATTAACTATAGGGTACAAGCCCAGTAATGATGCTACTGAAATAGATGGGGACATTGCTTGTCCCATAACTCAAGTGGATGTGGAGTTGCTTGATCATGAAAGGAAGAAACCTGACCCAACTCATCAGGATCCTGGAGAAGAAGATAATTAGGAGGAAGATCATGAGGATGAAGATGAGAAAGATCAGTCACCTGATCTGAGTGGATATAGTCTAGCCAGGGATAGAGCTATTTTTTACCCATCCCGATCCGTCTACCCGGTTATTTTTTATTTTATTTTTATTATACATATAAAATGCATTACACATAATATTTTAAAATTTAATATATAACATCAATATGCATTTAAATGATTTAAAGAATAATAAATACGCAAAACCGCTCATCTCAATTTTCAACATGTTAAATCTTAATATTTAAAGTCATGCATATATTATTCATTTAAAAAAATTGTATGCAATTTGTGAAGGTAGGGTAGCACCAATGACTGAAATAATTAAATAACAAAACAGGAAATTGAGGCTCGTGTCAAACATGATTTTCTTAAAACAATTTATTTACCTCACTCTAGGTGCTAGTGAATCGTAGGACATTTGTTTCTCAAGATACAACAACTTAAAACAACGATATAACACCATATCTTGTTTGAAGCGAATTGAGAAATTCCTTGATTATCACCGAAGTAAGAATGAAAATGAAGCAGAATTATAACTAAAAAATATGACAATTGCCGAAATAAGTATCTATAATTTTCACTCAAAATTGCTTTATTTTTGTGTATATTTTCGTGTATTATTCCACAATTGAAATGCTATTAATAACATTAAAAATGACTGCTGAAATGTAGTCATAAAGAGTCATAAATGACCTCTGACTCTAACCGAAAAACATCTAAGTAATTCCCATTAACTTAGTATTTCAAAACATATTGTAACTGTAAATGAAGACATTAAAGTCCTCAGCTCTCTTGAAGAGTTAGACTCAAAACTTCTACATATGAAAAATACAGCTGAGGAAAAAATTAGATTGTCATCAATCCGCCTCTAAATCATTGCGACATTCGTGTACGCAAGTAGCACTCGCACACAAGTTCGAATTTCGTAGGCTAAATTCAGCCATAATTTGCATCCCTTGCGCGCACGCGTAGAGTGTGAATGAACATTACCATATAACTTTCTTACAAGCTATAAATAAGTTCCTCCTTATACCCACTTTCTTAACAATAATTTTTTAATATGAGACAAAATACTTTTAACTTTTACAATGGGAGTTTATCTACTTAATCTAAAAAATTAAGATGGGTGAACTAATTTTTGGTGTATCTATCAATATTGAGGATGAAGATAACCGAAACCATTTGCATAATGGGCTTATATACTATTATCACGACATGGGTGGGTGGCATGTCCCAATTTTTTCACGCTTTTCAAATAGATTGGCCATACCAGTGAATAAGCGATTCTATTCCCGGCAAAAATTCTCCCACCGTTCATTTCTATGGCGGCCGCCGGCGCCTTGACGTTCCGTGATCGGACGTCGGAATTTGTTTCTTTGACGCAGACATTGAAGAGGATCGGAGGTAATGCAGCAACTCCTCCACCCCATTCGCAATCGAAGGATTTGATTGCAGCATCTCCGGATCGATCCGTTTTTAACCAGAAGGCTTCCAAAATTGGGCTTCGCATCCACCAAACCTCGCAGAAAATCGACCGTCTATCCAACTGTAAGCTTCCTTTATCTTGGTTTTTATTAGATGAAATCTAATCGATCGACTAAATGTTGGAGTATTAGGTTAGCTGTAATTGCTATACGAATACACGAAATGATGGAGTACTATGGGGTTCAGCGATTAAATTCTAACTGATTATGATGAAAGAACATGGTATGAGAAAGAGTGTTACATAATACCCGGAGTGTATCTTGATTTGCTGATTGATGAATCTTATTTAACTATCCGTATTGCCTTTCTATCTTTTCTACTGTTGATTTGGTAATTGATTATTGGAAACCGAATATCATTTGAATTATATGTACGTTGAATGGTTGGGTTATAGATATATAGCTTAACCTTGGTAGAGTCCATTGGGAAATGTGCTTATCCTCTCATAAATATTTCATATACCTAATGCTCCCTGATGAGTACCAGTATTTTCAAAGTTCTGGTATTTTGATGTTGTATACTGGATAATGAAGCACCAATGTGAACTTAAAATTTTTGACTCTTTTCAGTTCATACAGTTTTTCTACTTGGAATCTGACTAGCTTAGTCAAATTATAATTTTGTGCATTATTCTACTCCCTTCGTCCTTGTTTTGTTTTCCGGTTTGATTTTGATAGAGTTGATTTGCGGTGTTTAAATGGATAAAATAGTGTGTTTTGTGAAAGAATATTAATCAGTTTAAGCGAATGAAACTATAGGAATATTTTTTATGTGTAATTATTTGTATAATAGGGCGTTATATATATATAGGGAGTGACAGTGGTATGAGAAAACAAAATTGGGATTATATTTTTGCATTTTGTGTTTCTTGCTTGCTTATTTTTATTTTAGTTCCACTATCAGTTCTATTTGGCTTTCTGACCCTCATGATGGATAATATTCTATCAAAAACTGTCATATTTTCCTTTCCATGCATAGGGGTCCATCATGTTTGTGTTCAACTTTTCAAAGCTTTATTGTTCTGGAAGTTTTCTTTTGAATTACCTTGTAGGCTTGTACACAGTACAGTTTTATTGGCATTCAATGCTCATTATATATGTCTTATTTCATGTTAAACCTCCCTACACTAGTCAAATTTGTAAATACATTGATTAGTATTAGATCACTTCCGTTATTTTATCATGCTGTCCTCAGTATTCTAATACATACTCTCTTCGGTACAGTAACCAAAAGGTCATCTATTTTTGATGATCGGAGCAAGGAAAATGAAGAACTTACAAACCTGATAAAAAATGATATCACAGCACTTAACATGGCTGTTTCTGAATTGCAAACCCTCCAAAACATGGAGATGGATGAAGGAAATTGTTCAGAGGATAGAGTTGTTCATTTGACTGCTGTTTGTGATGATTTAAAAAACAGACTGATGACTGTAACTAAACAGTTGAAAGATGTCCTGACTACTACAACACAGGTATATTTCATACAGCTGATGTTCTCATGCTTTTTCTGGTGAGAAACAACATAAAAATCTTCTCCATAATAATCTAATTGTCTTTCTCCAACAGAATATCAAAGCCCGTGAGAATCGGAAACAGTTATTTTCCACTGTTGTATCAAGAGAGAATCCTTTGAAACAACCACCTAGTACTATGACGGAACCACCCCCTTGGTTGAACTCCTCTGAAACATCTGGAGGAAATCTACAATTGCCAATGTATATTTTCTTCTGTTTGTTTCCTTATAGGCATTGATGTTTTATCTTATTGCATAGGTACATTATGATGGAGATAATTATGATATTACGTGGTATGTACCCTGGCAGTCATGTTTCATAGTCTGACTTGTTTTGCTCAAACTTCTTAATTGACAAAGGGTCCCCTCAATTCCCATTTTGTATAAAGAGTTGCTTAGTGATCCCTGAAGTAAGTATGCTCTTACCCCATATTCCCAAGCATAATCACATTAGAATGAGCTTTCAATCTCTTCTGTTGGTTGTTGTAGCCCTTTATTTGTATCTTCTGATGAGTGAATTTGAAACATGGTGAAGTTTTCCAAGGCTGTAGGCCATCTAAGTAGACTTCATATGAAGTGTCGGTGTTTCCATGTATGATATATCTTTTTTTCGAACTATCAAAATCACAATCTTACATGTAGTATGGGGAACTTATTATTATTATTATATGTATATATATATATATATATATATATATATATTTAAAGTTGACTGATTGTCAGTGAATAGGTTTCCAAATACATTTTAGATATGTTGCCAGTTCTTTAATACTGTATGCATCATATAGAGATGCCATCCTTATAGTACAGATATACAGCAAATTTTAACCAAAAATAGGATTAAGAAAGTGATATCATTAGACTCTAAATCTGTAGCACTAGATAGTGTAGGGGAATTTTCTACTACTAATAAATAGCTAATCCATTTGGCAAGAATGTAAGCATAAATTTTGAATGAGAGTTACTTGGATTACTCACTATAGGTTTTGTCCATATTAATCAACAATATAAAGACAAAGCGTTCAATAATTTGAACAGGTTTAAAATAGGGTATATCCTGCATGCTGTGTGTACTGTGTATAAAATTAGGCGTGTAGAAGCTTATCATTCACTAGAATTTCATAGTTGAATCTGTACCATCCCATGCATCCATGGTCCACCTAAGTTGCAAAATTTCAGATTTTCATTTGGCTGCATGTGCTGAGCACCAAAAGAACTGGTTTAGTTCTTGCAACAATCAATTGCCAAATACTTAGTTGTTTCTACTGTGTCCCTAGTCCACTATAGCAAGGTAAAATTTGCAGTTCCTACCCACCAATTACTTTTACGAGTTTTGCTGTTAATTTTATACCTGGGACATGAAAATTGTATTTCACGAGTTTTCCGTATTTATATGAACAATTCCTCCTTTTCCCCATCCATTAACATTTTTATGAACATGCCTATTGTGTTTATGGGGTTGCATTTTTCTGTTCATCCTCCGGCTGCATAAGTTAACTGAAAGTATGCATCAGTATCTTGACTTTCCAAAAGGTACAGAGCTTTTAACAAGTAATTCTTTACAGCTGCGCAGTAGTTCAAGTGGATTATTTTTCCATGACATTCGTTTCCTTTATCCATTGAGTATTTAACAATTAGGGTGGAAAGTTGTTCCTTAAACATCCTGTAATACATTTTTTAAATAGTATATTATCTAGCTCATTCTATTTTGAGAAAGTGGAATTGCTGTTGTACCCTTTTCTGAATGGACATATAATCATCTGCTGGAGGGCTCACTGATCCTTCCCAAATGCACTGCAGAATTTTTTACTGGTGTTGTAGATGTGTCTCATCTCTTATACTTTTCTTCCCTACTTTCTGATATCAGATCAAAAGGAAACGACATTCAAGTTGGCAACCAACTAAGGTATGTCCAGAAAAGATACTTTGCAGTGTTTAACTGTTTAGCTATTTCTCTAGGCGAAATATTATCTGGCTACTATATATTCCTTGTGGTTACAACTCATGTACTGCCGCTTGTTAAAAATTAGTGATGAAATAATTGCTTGAAAAGACATTGGTCACTTTCTTCAGCAAAATTGTATATCCAACACAGTCTCATTGTACTAAATCCATCAATCACCCACATGGAAAATAAAAACAAGAACTTAAAAAGATATGCTACATACTTTAGATTGAGGAGCAGATGGTGAAAATTAGCTCTCTATAATTTTTGACTGTCATCCATTCCATATGTAGATGGTGAAAAATGAACTCTCTATAATTTTTAATGGTTCATGCATCCCACAGATACTTATTGGTGGTCAGGTCATCATGCAAGAATTAGTTCATTTTTTTGTACAAGAACTGTTTGATGACTCATTTGGTGAAATAATCGATTATGGACAGATTCTTATCTTTTTATTATCACATGTTACCATCATCTGTTTATCTGCATGCTGCTGATTCTAAACCATGAATTTCTCATATATGTAGCTTAGCTATGGTGTTTTTATTTTTTCTGAATTTTTACCTTACCATTTGTCTCATGTGATGTTCAAATTCACCGAGTTAAAAAAAATATTACCAAGTTATTTTGCAAGTTACCATGTTTTGTTGAGTATGCAAGTTATTATTTATGATCATATAAGTAGACCAAGATGTGGTTCTGTTTTTTTTTTTTTTATCGGTAAATGTTAGTTGTTAGTAGTTAAGTTAGTTCACCAAGTCTCCTTACACTCCATATCTCCAAGTCCAACCTTATATCTCCCATCTCCCAATTCGTTCCCAGAGGGAATCGAACCCGGGTCACTCACTCAAGTGAGGAGCCCGGTGGCCAGGTGAGCTAGCCCACCTGGTTAAGATGTGGTTCTGTTTTAACTATTGATATTTTGTTATATGTTGTTGCTTCATTTACCTTCTAAACATTGTCATGGAAAATAATTATTTTGTTGCTCCTAAATAATGATTTGCACCTTGCTAACATAAATACTATGCATGTAGACGAAGAATGGCTACCGATGCCAATCCATCCACCCAAATGGAAGCAGCCATGTTGCAGCAAGTGGTCCCACGACAAGAAAGCATCTCCCAAAGTCGGAGTGTAGCTCTTCAAAATGTGGAGTCTACAATTTCAGAACTCGGTGGGATTTTCACACATTTGGCTACAATGGTGGCACAGCAAGGGGAGCTGGCAATCAGGTAATATATCTACTTTTCCCTTGTATAAACCAGAGGACAAATACTGCTATGCACCCATTGCAACTTTTGTGGTTTTAAATAGCATTAGTTGTTTTACTAAAAATACATTATTTTGTCCGTATTAGTTTTTTACACTGAACAAAATTAATTGTGTACCAGTTGCATGGTGCAACTGGTGCACCTAAGTGTTGCTCAACCCAGAGAATTGTCATCTTTTATTCTTATGCAACTGGTGCACCCAAGTGTTGCTCAACCCAGAGAATTGTCATCTTTTATTCTTATGCAACTGGTGCACCCAAGTGTTGATCAACCCAGAGAATTGTCGTCTTTTATTCTTCCTGATCAATTTTCTTGATTGGAATGAGCAGGATCGATGATAACATGGATGAGTCACTAACAAATGTTGAAGGTGCTAGTAATGCCTTGCTGAAATACTTGAACCGAATATCCTCAAACCGGTGGCTTATGATTAAATTGTTCCTTGTTCTAATCTTATTTCTGATTATATTCGTAGTTTTTGTCCTCTAACTTTTGAGCTGGAGAATGCATCTCATCAAAATAGATGCGTACAGCTCCCCGCAATCCACTGATTAAGAGGTTAGTGTTGGATCTCTATATATATATATACATGATCAGAAGTTCGACTTTGTGTATAAATCATATCATCGGTGTTGTCTGGTAGAATTTTGCTCTTTGAGGAACATTTGCCTAACTTCACATTGTACTCAATTGTATTACAAATCAAGCTATGATTTTTGGTGCTTTTTACTAAGACTTGATAGAGTGATTTCTATTGTATTAGGGCTTTCCCTAGGGCATGTTTGTTTTTAGATTAGCAAAGCAAAACAAGATTTTACTTTCAAAATTCTAGTTCACGTTTGCTCTTAGGATTATGCGAGCTTAGATTTCGAAGTTTATAATTCTAGTTAAGGAAGTCTTTTGTGCACCGTGGGTGTAATAATACGTATAATTTTTCAGTAATACACTTGAGTTGGACTCTGCCATACAAGAGTATATACTAACTTATAATATCTCAACACTTTTAATTTGCACAATATAACAAGGGAGAATCTCGTTATTGCTTTTTTTTTTTCCTTTTCTATATTTTTTTTTCCTTTTCTATATTTTTCTCAATTCTACTCTTACTACATCTTATCAATCATACGCAGAAGTTAAATTTACCTTTTTAATACTTAAATATTCTCAATCTTGACATTAGGGATGAGCCGAGTCGAGTAGTGCTGAGCTCGAACTCGATTTGAAAGTAATACTCGAAGCTCGAAACTCGACTCAAATTCGGTCGAGTTTAATTTTTTTTTAGCTCGAGTTTGACTCGGCTAAGAATTCGAGCTCGGTTCGGCTCAATAATTTTATTTTAATAGAATGAAATATTAAATATATTTTAGTTTTTTTTGTTTAAGATTCAAGTTCGGGTCGATTCGAGCTCGATAATTTTATTTATATAATAAATTAATAAAAAAATATTAAATATTGTACAAGCTCAATTAGGCCCGCGGGCCTTTCTGAGTATTTATAAATATTATTTTATATTTTTTTTAAAAGTTTTACTCCCTCCGTCCCATAATTGTTTTCACACTTTCCTTTTTCGTCTATCACACAATTGTTTTCACACTCTATAAATGGAAACTATTATTTTAACTTTATCCCCACAATTCAACTAATCTCATTATTTTAATAATATAATTTTACACAATACTCTATTTTTCTTAAAAGTTGTGCCAGGGACGGAGGGAGTAACTTTTTTTTTTGTGTGCCTGCACACTGCCACTTCTCTCCTTATTTTTCTTTCTCCTTCTCTCTCTTTTTTTTCTCTTTCCACATCTACTTCTTAATCCGGCTCTTTCTCTCTCTAGTCCCCTCCCTCTCATTTTGAAAAATTGAGTTATTTGTTTTTTTTTTTTTGGGCTTTTTTTTTTTTCCAAATTTTTTTTTTTTGCTTTTCTAATCGAATTTACATATTTTTTTTATTCGGATGTTACACAAAAATTTGCACCCTATAAAAAAAGGAAATATTGATTTACATGCATATTTACATAACTATACACATATTTACACATGTCAAATTTCTCTAGACGGAAGAAGTGTTTTTTTTTTTTTTTTTTAAATTAAAAGGTTAGTATACCTATTAATATTATGCAGGGGAAAGTGATGGAGATATTTGTAACATTTTATATATTTTTTTTGTCACACATATATCTGCACACTTTTTTTATTTGAACGTTTTACATGCACATTACTAGAAAAAAAATATTAATTTGCGTGCATACTCACAAAATTATATACATATTTATCTATATGTCACTACTTTATTTATAAAATATATTTTTTTACAAATATGTCATCATTTAGGGTGTAAATTTTTATGAAATAGAGAGAGTATGTTTTAAATTATACTCCTTCCGTCCCAATTTTTTTTTAAGGAAATAATTTACACTCACAAAAGTTAATAAAGTATATTTTTTACATTTTATTATTTAATTTCATCCACACATACTCCATAATTTTCTAAATTTGTGTGCCCATGTTTAAATTAAAAGATGCGTATAATGTGAATGCATATAATTGGGTCGTTCCGTTCTTATTTTCATCAAAGCCGAGATTATATGCACTCACCTTTGTTGATAGTACACACTTTTAAAATACTATCACTTTTAATAATATATAAAACTATCTCATGACTTTCACTCAATCAAAAAACTGATGCACCCACTCATATTTCAGAAAAACATATGATGGTTGTTACTAAAGGGGGAAAAATATATTTTTAGAATAATAAAACTTAAGAAATGATCTAATACTTAAAAGTAAAGCAGAATAATTTAAAAAAAGAAAAAACAGTTCGAATTTTTTTTTCTTTTTCAAATAAATTTTAGAAAGAGCATAATGAGTATATAAAATTAGAACAAAATCTTTGGAAATTTTTGTCGAAATATAACATAAATTCAAAAAAAAAAGAAAAATTTGCACATTTCTTTATTATACTAAACTAGTTTTTTGCCCGTTTAATGCACGAGCCTTTTTTTTAATGTATTTTTTTAAGTATTTTATATTTTTTTCTATATTTTATTGTAGTTTTTTTTTTTTTTAATTTTTCTCTTGGTGTTATATTTTTTGTTAAATATATTTGTGAAGTACTAGGTTGTTCCTAAATATTTATTTATTTTTCTTGTAAATCTTGCGTGGTTTAATTTTTTTTCTACTTTTTCATTTGCAATTTTTTTATAGTCCTTCTATGTTTTATGTTGTTGCATTTTTTTGAAACATGTTTGGTTTGTTTTTCTTATCCAAATTCAACTCTTAGTTACTTTCTTCATAGTATTTTTTTTTCATGTCATCGTTTTTTTTTAATTAAGTGTATAGATTATTTTATTTTTTCCCTTTCTTTTATTATAGTCTTATAGGGCTTTATATTATAATGTGTAATCTATGTGATCGTTTCTTTGTTGCATATGCTGCTCGTTACTTTTGTTATCAGATTTTTTTCATTACAGTTGTTTTTTTTTTCCTTTCACGTCTATTTTTCAGTTGTCATGTTTTTTTTTTACTTTTGTATTTTTTTGTTAATGTATCTCTAATATAATCAATATTCATACGAAAAATGATAAACTAAATTTGAAATATTAATTTTAATTCTCAAAACAGACGTGCTTATATATTTAGAGGTTACCACACTCATTTTGTAGCCAATGTTTTAACCCGCTCCATATAAAAAGTAATTATTGATTTAATTTTTGCATACATCGAACAACTTTTTAAAATGTAATAGCATCTGAAACAACTTTTGCATCTCTCTTCAACTAATAAATATGTCTTTCATCGTAAGCTGTAAGTCAACCTAATAAATATGTCTTTCATTGTAAGCTGTCAACCTAATGTAATAGGTTGTTTGTGGTCTATTATGTTTCTAACAATAGGAGGAATACACTATTATTTCAATTACCACACTACCATTGTTAACCATAACAATTACTGAACCACTATTAACAACAATATTATTTGCTCTCAACAAATAATATGTTTAATTTTTTTTTCTTATTTGAGGATGATAAAATTACTACAATTTTTTTTGAAATTATTATATTTTTATTTTTTTGTGAAAAATAATTGTTTTGTTATTAAAGATATTAAAAGAATTACATTTGATTACATGGACATACATATTTGTTAAAAAATGTGACTATATTTACAAATTGGTTCACAATATTTACACAGAAGTATAATTTTTTTTCTTGCACAGAATCAATTTTTAATTAGTGTCAATTTTGTATTTTTCCCATGATTAAATGGGTCAGGTTGTGGTCAACATGCGCTGCATATGGCAGATGTGAGTAGTAACTCTAAACACGTACCGTGGTGCAAGGATATGAGTACGAGACTGGTCTTGGTACTCAACTGCTTGCCTTGCCCCATTAGCACTATTTTACACATCAAACAATTATAGACATTATTTATGAAAATGAACAATATTTTTAATATTGGCCGTATCATATTACGGGACCAAAATATATTTAATATCAGTTACCAAACACACTAAAAAAGAAAATATAATTTAATGTTGACCCTATTTTGAGTACCAGATGCACTGAAAAAGGAAAATACTATATAAATTTTTTACTTTAATTTTAACCATTCAAAATAAAGATTTTGTTTTCATATTTTTTTGTTCTTAGTTAAGGATGAGAAAAATTACTACAATTTTTTTTAAAATACTTTAATTTTATTTTTTTTGTGAAAAATAATTGCAATGTTACTAGAGAAATAAAAAGGGATAGTTGCACAATGGTTTAAAAAAAGACTATATTTATAAAATAATTCACAATATTTGTACAGAATTATAGTATTTTTTCTGCACAAAACCAATTTATAATTAGTGTCAAATTTTTTGAATCATTTTGTAATTTCCTCAAATAAAAATTTGCATTTGATTAAATAGGGCTAGGTTGTGGTTAACATGCCCCGCATAGGGAAAGTGATGGGTTGTAATTTTAGACACGTGTCATGGTGCAAATGTAAGAGTATAAGGCTAGTTTAGGTAATCAACCGCCTACTTCGCCCCATTGCCACCCTTTTATACAATAAACAATTATGTCCAAATTTTATTTCTGAAAAGGAACAATATTTTTAGACAAAAACTTGTATTAACTCGAGTTCACGGTGAACTCGGGTTTATCAACTATCATTTTCATATGTATATACTATCACTATTATATATATATTCACTATCACTGTTATTCATATACACTACCACTGTTTAAAAAATTAATTGTATTTTTATAACAGTGCTAGTATGTGTTGATAAAAGGAATCATATTAAGAAATAATCAGTTACGTCTAGTTGAAGGTTTAAGAGAATCTCTACTATGATGGGATCATAGACGAGTCAAGGTAGGCCAGGGCAGCAGCCTACGAGGCCAAGTGAAAGATGCTCGCCAGCCTGCTCGCCACCTTGCTGGGCAAGTTGGTGGGTACGTGGGCCAAACACTGCTCGCTGCTCACCCATGGTGCCCGCCCATGATGCTCGCCCATAATGCTCGCCCATGGTGCCCGCCCATGATGGTGGGCAGCTCGCTCATGTTGCCGGTCCGGCACCACATCGGATGACGATAGGACCGCCAGCCAAACCCAATCAATGGGGGCAAGAGGGAAGACACACCTAGCACCCCCACAAGGATCAAAGAACCACTAATCTCCATCCAGGTGAAGGACATCAACCCCATCGAAGGTTGCTCACCCAAAGAATACTTGGACCACCAAGGAAGTTGACCAACCAAGAAGGGTAGATTTGTCTATTTAAGTAGAGTTAGTGGGTAAAGTGGGTTTAAGGGTGACAAGTGGAGGGCACTTGTCACCACCTTAGGCAAATTAGCTTAATTATGTGCCACCTCACCCATGCAAGGGTATAAATATGAGATACACTCTCATTTGTAAGGATTCCACTTTCTCTAATACAAGGAGACCTTTACAGAAATTCTCTCATTACTTTTCTTATTATGCATTTCATATTTACTACTATAAATCTTAGATTATTGTTTGAGTAATCTATCTAGATTAATTAGCCACATAACCTTTAAATTAGTAGGATTGCTCAACAATTTGGCTCTAGAAGGAGGGTATTCGAACCTCCGATCGATTGAAGTTTGAGAGAAATTTTTGAAGATTTGAAGAAGTTCATCCAATCTTCAAAACAACAAACCCAGGAATCAGTAAGTTGTGCGTGGACTCTATGAAAAAGTTAAGAAATCTTCAATTGCATGTGTGTTTAAAGATAATAATCTTTTTAACACACAAGGTTAGAAAAGAAATTCTCCGAAAAAAATGTATCTCCAACGCATAGTCTCCAAAATAATGACGCACATATGAGAGTTCCCACGACGAATCACACATCACCTCAACAAGCAGGAGGTGGAAAGGAAAGAGGACGAGCGGACGCCGGCAAACCGGATTAGCCCAAGTCCCGGCTCTACCTGCTGCACCGGTTGAACCACAGCTTGAAGCTACCTTGAAGTCATTGATAAAAACCCCAGAGGACGTCAAGGGGCCATGGCGGCATTGAAAGAAATTCAAAGACAACAAATCTTAGTTGCTCGCCCACCCATGATACAAGCAGCCCCAACAGAGATAAGGCAGGAGATAAGAACAAGTTATCATGCACATGAGGAGGAGGCAAGCAGCAGGCGAACACCCCAAGCCATCTTAAAAGGGAAGCAAAAAATGAGTGACCGTCTGGGCCCACAAGCTGGGAGACCAGGGGGGTGAGCAGCGGGGCGACCAGACGACCAGCATGAACACCATCAAGAAAGGTCCCGGGGAAGCATGCAAGATAGGCTGGGCCATCAGTCGGTTGGGGGGAGATCTGACTACACACACACTCACATGAACCATATGATTCGGAGATGAGGCACCCTAGGAGACCGGTGCAAGAATGGCTAAGGAGACGAGCATCGGAGAGGTTGGGCCCAAATGGAGCAAGCAATCTACAACGACCTCAAAGGGAGATTGCCCAAAGTGAGGGACTGCTAGGGGCAGCCCGCCAATATGCGGAGCACCCTGAATAGCCTTGAGGAGGGGGGTCATCTCGGGGGTCGTCACTTATGGAGATTGAAAAGCTGAAGAAGGCGGTTGAAGACTTGCGTGAGCAAATGGCCAGCAAAGGAAAGATAGAATCTTTGACACCCCTACCAACCTCACCATTATCCACAACCATACTCACAGCTCCAATACAGAAGAAGATCCAATTCCCATATGTGGTGTTGTATGAAGTAGAATCGGACCCCAAGGTCCACATATCAAAGTACACGGACTACATGATATCAATGGGGGCCTCAGATGCAACACAGTGCAGGAACTTTCCCCTGACCTTGGGGGACCGAGCCCACAGATAGTTTCCAGCATTGGCACCAGGATCAATTCAGTCGTTTAGGTAACTCACCAGTGAATTCTTGTCCCATTTATCAGGATTCAGCACTTATCTAACGCAAAAGCGCAGACTGGCTAACATTACGCAAGGTGCGGAAGAAACAGACCAACAATGCCTCGAGAGGTTCGACAAGATCCTCCTGGAGGGAGAGTCCGTCAGTGAGGACACCAAGATTGTCGCTGTGATGGCCGGGATGAAGAAAGGGACTGAACTCTGGAAGAAAATGCATTTGTCATGCCCTAGCACGTATGCGGAATTCAGACATAAAGCTGGGGTATATGTGGCCATGCAAGAGGCACTACAGAAGAAGTTAGGTACAGAGGCCGATGTAAAGAAAGCACTGGTAAAAAGATAAAGGCAACCTCAACAAGAAGATTCAAAGGATGGAGACAGTGATGAAGAAGAGAGGAGGCCCAACAGACAGGTCAAAAGGGGACCTCCAATACCACCACCTCATTAAGAACCAAACAGAGAAATCTTGGTACTCGAGGGGATGGGTACCGCTGGGGGAACGGTTGACAGACTCCCACCACCATTAAAGAGATAGGAAAAGGCCGAAATCCGAGCAATCAACCAGGTACAAGAGATGAGGTCAGGATTGAAGGTGCCCACCAAGCCAACAACAGATTCGATGTTTTCACAAGCAGACCTATAGGGAATCCTCACACCCCACAATGACTCATTAGTCATCAATGCCAATATCATGAACACCAAGGCGCAGGAACAATTAAAGACGATCAAAAGAAGGCACGAGAATGTTTGTTAATGATTAAAAAAAAACCTGCAACCCAAGTGTTGGTGTATGAGAAAGAGATACAAATATAATACCATCCTGATGAGCCCAGCATACTGGACATCATTTCAATAGATATCAGACACCCCAGCGGGACCAACAACCAGCAAGCCCCATAGAGGTGGACATCAGAGCAAGTGGTGGCACACCCATCACATCGGTGGAGGGTGAAGGTGGTGCAACCCCAAGACAAGAAAACCCATCAGGCGAACATGAGGACTTGGAACCTCGGTTAGGATACGAGCCAACACAGAGGGAGGTTGACCTCGACATGGAAAGGTCCATCTCGGACCCACGTTGGAAAGACAAGAAGAGACGTGCAACGCCAATCGTAGAGTTAAGGTCCATACAAGTGGATCCTAACAGAAAAGACTTAGAGCTGATGCGTTGGCTCGATTAGCAACAAGTATCGGCAAAGCAAGTATCACAGAAGTCATCATCACAAAAATAGAAAATCCTTCAACGTTTGTTTACATAAATCAAACGTTAAATGGGGGGCAACAGGTGGCAGATGATCAACAAGTGGTGGAAGACTGGAGAACGTCCATCAGAAAGTACTTAACCAATGCAGAACAGTCAGAAGATCCCTGGGAGGCATGACGAATCGATAAGCAAGCGGAAAAATACACAATATATGGAGAACAGTTGTATAAAAGGGGAATCTCTCTACCCCTACTTAAATGCTTATCTACAACAGAAGAGCCAAAAAGTGTTAGAAGAAATACACCAGGGAGTCGGTGGGAATCACACTGGGGGGAAAGCTCTAGTGTATTAACACAATCAAGCACTCCAGCAAACCAACTCAAATCAACCTACAGCCTGTGGCCTTTTGCAAAATGGGGTATCGATAAGATTGACCCAAACCCTGTGACTGATAATGAGAAGTTGTTTGACGAACAAAAGCCGTAGGAATTCTGTACTTCCTGGAACACAGAAAGTACTACTCGACCCCATATCACCCACAGTCTAAATGTGATTCAATGCAAGAGAAAAAAATATCAAAACGCTACTGTTAAAGCCCAGGGCGAAGCTGTGAAAAGCTACGGTTAAAAAAGTGTACCCTACTAAAGGAACATAAATAACCTATTGCCCCACATTAATGAATATTAAGACAAAGTTCTTCAAAGAACAGACGCCGAAGGCAAAGTGTTCCAAAGAAACCCAAATGCCCAAAAATAATTTTAAGCAAGTTCGCGGTTGAAAGTAACGAAGACGAACCAATACGCACCATAGAAAGAAAGAAAAAAACGGGTAAACACAAGATAGTAGCTCGAGCATAACTGAAAATTCACAACAAATAGACAAAACAACAATTGGAATAAACAAGGTTAAGAAAAATAATCAAGTAAGATTAAGGCAAAGTAGCTCGCCCACCAGCATGCCCACCTAGCACGTCCACCAGCTTGCCCAAGGAACCACTCCATACCACCATGCATCTACTCCTAACCCAGTGGGTATGGGCCAAATTAATGTCACGTGGTACGACCAAACGGAGAACAAGAATCCCATAAGAGGACCACCTCGAAGGGGAGCTAGCCACCCATGCGACCTACATGAGGCAAACAAGAGACGAGCTAGGGGCGAGCAGGAAGGAGATGCACATCACCAAAGTTACATGCTCATCACCTTGCAAGGCACCGAAGCATTGAAGATTAAATAAAATCTTGATCATGAAAATATTATAGGCGAGCAAGAGTGGATCATGTCAGCAAGCCTACAAGGTCAAGTCAAAGTTGCTCGCCAACTTGCTCGCCACATACATATCCATGAGGAGCTTAAAGGTGAACAAGGATGAACCAAGCCAGCAAGCCCGTGAGGCCAACTTGAAGCTGCTCGCCACCTTGCTGGGCAAGTTGGTGGGTACGTGGGCCAAACACTGCTCGCTGCTCACCCATGGTGCCCGCCCATGATGGTGGGCAGCTCGCCCATGTTGCCGGTCTGGCACCACAACAGATGACGATAGGACCGCCAGCCAAACCCAATCAATGGGGGCAAGAGGGAAGACACACCTAGCACCCCCACAAGGATCAAAGAACCACAACCCTCCATCCAGGTGAAGGACATCAACCCCACCGAAGGTTGCTCTCCCAAAGAATACTTGGACCACCAAGGAAGGAGACCAACCAAGAAGGGTAGATTAGTCTATTTAAGTAGAGTTAGTTTGTAAAGTGGGTTTAAGGGTGACAAGTGGAGGACATTTGTCACCACCTTAGGCAAATTAGCTTAATTATGTGCCACCTCACCCATGCAAGGGTATAAATATGAGATACACTCTCATTTGTAAGGATTCCACTTTCTCTAATACAAGGAGACCTTTGCAGAAATTCTCTCACTACTTTTCTTATTATGCATTTCATATTTACTACTATAAATTACTTCTTAGATTATTGTTTGAGTAATCTATCTAGATTAATTAGCCACATAACCTTTCAATTAGTAGGATTGCTCAACAGTATGCATGAATAACATTGATACGAGTTCATGTGAACTCGAGTTATAAGAGACCTACTCATATTTTTATTATTTGCCGAATCATTTTAAGGGATCACAATATATTTAATGTGAACTACCAAACACACTACAAAGATAAAATATAATTAAACATCTACCTTATTATGACTACTGAACGCACTGAAAAAGGAAAAAATATTAATATTGGCAGTATCATTTTACGGGATCACAATATATTTAATATCAGTTACCAAACACACTAAAAAAAGAAAATATAATTTAATGTCGATCTTATCTTGAAAACTAGACGCACAGAAAAAGTAAAATACTATATAAATCTTTAACTTTAATTTTATCCATTCAAAATAAAGATTTTGTTTTCATGTTTTTTTTTTTTCTTAGTTAAGGATGAGAAAAATGACTAAAAAATATTGCAAAGTACTTTAACTTTATTTTTTGTTAAAAATAATTGCAATGTTACTAGAG
Source organism: Prunella vulgaris (assembly GCA_026898435.1). NCBI lineage: Eukaryota > Viridiplantae > Streptophyta > Magnoliopsida > Lamiales > Lamiaceae > Prunella > Prunella vulgaris. The sequence goes on along the minus strand of JAPKLY010000507.1, from coordinate 100,250 downwards.
AAATAAAAAAAGGATAGTTGCACAATGATTTAAAAAAACGACTATATTTATAAATTGATTCACAATATTTGCACATAAGTATAATTATTTTTGCACATAAGTATATTTAATTTCTGCACATAAACAATTTGTAATTAGTGTCAATTTTTTGAATCAGTTTGTCATTTTCTCAAATAAAAATTGGAATTTGATTAAATAGGCTAGGTTGTGGTCAACATGCCCCACATAGGGAATGTGATGGGTAGTAATTTTAGACACGTGTCATAATGCAAATGTAAGAGTACAAGGCTAGTTTGGATAATCAACCGCCTACTTCGTCCCATTGCCACTCTTTTATACATCAAACAATTATGTGCAAATTTTATTCTTGAAAAGGAACAATATTTTTTGACAAAAACTTGTATGAACCCGAGTTCACATACTCATAATTTTATTATTTGCCGAATCATTTTAAGGGATCACAATATATTTAATATTAGCTACCAAACGCACTACAAAGATAAAATACAATTAAATATCAACCTTATCATGACTACCGAACGAAATGAAAAAGGGGAAACTCTATTAATATATGTCGTATCATTTTACGGGACCACAATATATTTAATATCAGTTACCAAACACACTAAAAAAGAAAATATAATTTAATGTCGACCTTATCTTGAGTATAAGATGCACTGAAAGAGGAAAATAATATATACATCATTTACTTTAATTTTAACCATTCAAAATAAAGATTTTGTTTTCATGTTTTTTTGTTCTTAGTTAAGGATGAGAAAAATTACTACAAAAAATTGTAAAATACTTAAATTTTATTTTTTTGAGAAAAAAAATTGCAATGTTACTAGAGAAATAAAAATGGATAGTTGCACAATGGTTCAAAAAAATGACTATATTTATAAATTGATTTACAATATTTGCACAGAAATATAGTGTCAATTTTTTGAATTATTTTTTAATTTTCTAAAATAAAAATTAGAATGTGATTAAATAGGTTAGATCGTGGTCAACATGCCCCACATAGGGCAGGTGATGGGTAGTAATTCTAGACACGTGTCACGGTGCAAATGTAAGAGTACAAGGCTAATTTCGGTAATCAACCGTCAATTTCGCCCCATTGCCATCCTTTTATACATCAAACAATTATGTGCAAATTTTATTTCTGAAAAGGAACAATATTTTTAGATAAAAACTTGTATGAACCCGAGTTCACGGTGAACTCGGGTTTATCAACTATCATTGTCATGTGTATATACTATCACTATTAATTCACTATCACTGTTATGCATATACACTATCACTATTTAAAAAAACTAAGTATAATTTTATAAAAGTGCTAGTATGCATGAATAACAATGATAGTAATTATACATAATAGTGATACGAGTTCATGTGAACTCGATTTCACAAGATACCTACTCATTATTTAATTATTTGCCCAATCATTTTAACGGATCACAATATATTTAATGCTAGCTGCCAAACACACTACAAATATAAAATACAATTAAATATTGACCTTATCATGACTACCGAACGCACTGAAAAAGGGAAACACTATTAATATTGATCGTATCATTTTACGGATCCACAATATATTTAATATCAGTTACCAAACGCACTAAAAAAAGAAAATATAATTTAATGTCGACCTTATCTCTTGAGTATTAGATGCACTGAAAAAAAAATACTATATAAATCTTTTACTTAAATTTTATCCATTCAAAATAAAGATTTTGTTTTCAAGTTTTTTTGTTTTTAGTTAAGGATGAGAAAAATTACTAAAATAAATTGCAAAGTGCTTTAATTTTATTTTTTGTTTAAAATAATTGCAATGTTACTAGAGAAATAAAAAGGGATAGTTGCACAATGATTTAAAAAAATGACTATATTTATAAATTGATTCACAATATTTGCACAGAAATATATTTAATTTCTGCATAGAAACAATTTGTAATTAGTGTCAATTTTTTGAATCATTTTGTCATTTCTCAAAAAAAATATTGGAATTTGATTAAATAGGCTAGGTCGTGGTCAACATTAGGGGTTTAAATGAGTCAAACCAACTCACAATCTACTCGTGCTCGACTCGTAAAAAATCAAAATCGACTCGAACCTAATCGAGTCGAGCTCGAGCTACTCGAGTAGCTCTCGAGTTCGAGTTTGTAAATACTAGACTTGAGAGGCTCGCGAGTCTAATCGAGCTTGCACAATATTTAATATTTTTCAATTAATTTTTTATATATTTAAAAGTTGTCGAGCTCGAGTTCGAGCTGGATTTTTATATAAAAAAGAGCTAAAATAATTTTATTTTATTAAAATAATAAAATTATCGAGTCGAGCCGAGCTTGAGGTTATCGAGTTCTTAGCCGAGTCGAGCTCGAGCTAAAAAATCAAGCTCGATCGAGTTCGAGTCGAGTTTCGAACTTCAAGTATTGCTATCGAGTCGAGTTCGAGCTCAGCACTACTCGACTCGACTCGACTCATTTACACCCCAAGTCAACATGCCCCGCACAGGGAAGGTGATGTGTAGTAATTTTAGACATGTGTCATGGTGCAAATGTAAGAGTACAAGGCTAGTTTGGGTAATCAACCGCCTACTTCGCCCCATTGCCTCCCCTTTAAATATCAAACAGTTATGTGCAAATTTTATTTCTGAAAAGGAACAATATTTTTTGACAAAAATTTGTATGAACCCGAGTTCACATACTCATATTTTTATTATTTGCCGAATCATTTTAAGGGATCACAATCTATTTCATATTAGCTACCAAACGCACTACAAAGATAAAATACAATTAAATATCGACCTTATCATGACTACCGAACGCACTGAAAACGGACAACACTATTAATATATGCCGTATCATTTTACGGGACCATAATATATTTAATATCAGTTACCAAACACACTAAAAAATAAAATATAATTTAATGTCGATCTTATCTTGAGTACAAGACGCACTGAAAAAGGAAAATAATATATAAATCATTTACTTTAATTTTAACCATTCAAAAGAAAGATTTTGTTTTCATGTTTTTTTGTCCTTAGTTAAGGATGAGAAAAATTACTACAAAAAATTGTAAGATACTTTAATTTTATTTTTTTGAGAAAAATATTTGCAATGTTACTAGAGAAATAAAAAGGGATAGTTGCACAATGATTTTAAAAAAATGACTATGTTTATAAATTAATTCACAATATTTGCACAGAAATATAGTGTCAATTTCTTGAATTATTTTTTAATTTTCTAAAATAAAAATTGAAATTTGATTAAATAGGCTTGATTATGGTCAACATGCCCCGCATAGGGCAGGTGATGGGTAGTAATTCTAGACACGTGTCACGGTGCAAATGTAAGAGTACAAGGCTAGTTTCGGTAATCAACCGCCAACTTTGCCCCATTGCCACCCTTTTATACATCAAACAATTATGTGCAAATTTAATTTCTGAAAAGGAGCAATATTTTTAGACAAAAACTTGTATGGACCCGAGTTCATGGTGAACTCAAGTTTTTCAACTATCATTGTCATGTCTATATACTATCATTGTTATATATATTCACTATCACTGTTATGCATATACACTATCACTATTTTAAAAACTAAGTATATTTTTATAAAAGTGCTAGTATGCATGAATAACAATGATAATAATTATACATAATAGTGATACGAGTTCATGTGAACTCGAGTTCACAAGAGACCTACTCATTATTTTAATATTTGCCGAATCATTTTAAGGGATCTCAACATATTTAATGTTAGCTACCAAACACACTACAAAGATAAAATACAATTAAATATCGACCTTATCATGACTACCGAACGCACTGAAAAAGGGAAACACTATTAATATATGCCGTATCATTTTATGGGATCACAATATATTTAATTTAGTTAGCAAACGCACTAAAAAAATATAATTTAATGTCAATCTTATCTTTAGTATCAGACGCACTGAAAAAGGAAAATAATATATAAACCTTTTACTTTAATTTTAACCATTCAAAATAAAAAATTTGTTTTCACGTTTTTTTTTTCTTAGTTAAGGATGCGAAAAATTACTACAAAAGATTTTAAAATACTTTAATTTTATTTTTTTGAGAAAAACAATTGCAATGTTACTAGAAAAATAAAAAGGAATAGTTGCACAATGGTTAAAAAAAAATGATTATATTTATAAGTTGATTCACAATATTTGCACAAAAGTATAATTTTTTTATGCGCAGAAATATATTTAATTTCTGCACAGAAATAATTTGTAATTAGTGTTAATTTTTTGAATCATTTTGTAATTTTCTCAAATAAAATTAGAATTTGATTAAATAGGGTATATCGTGGTCAACATGCCCCGCATAGGGCATGTGATGGGTAGTAATTTTAGACACGTGTCATGATGCAAATGTAAGAGTACAATGCTAATTTGGGCAATCAACCGCCTACTTCGCTCCATTACCACCCTTTTATACATCAAAGAATTATGTGCACATTTTATTTCTGAAAAGGAACAATATTTTTAGACAAAAACTTGTATGAACCCGAGTTCACGGTGAACTCGGGTTTATCAACTATCATTGTCATGCGTATATACTATCACTGTTATATATATTCACTATCACTGTTATGCATATATAATATCACTGTTTAAAGAACTAAATATATTTTTATAATAGTGCTAGTATGAGTGAATAATAGTGATATAATTATACATAACAGTGATACGAGTTCATGAGAACTCGAGTTCACAAGAGACGTACTCATATTTTTATTGTTTGCCGAATCATTTTAAGGGATCACAATATATATAATGCTAGCTACCAAACACACTACAAAGATAAAATACAATTAAATATCGACCTTATCATGACTACCGAACGCACTGAAAAAAGGTAACATTATAAATATTGGCCGTATCATTCTACGGGACCACAATATATTTAATATTATTTACCAAACGCACTAAAAAAGAAAATATAATTTAATGTTGACCTTATCTTGAGTACCAGACGCAGTGAAAAAGGAAAATATTATATAAATCTTTTACTTTAATTTTAACCATTCAAAATAAAGATTTTGTTTTCATTTTTTTTGTTCTTAGTTAAGGATGAGAAAAATTACTACAAAAAATTGTAAAATACTTTAATTTTATTTTTGTGTGAAAAATAATTGCAATGTTACTAGAGAAATAAAAAGGGATAGTTGCACAATGGTTCAAAATATGACTATATTTATTTACAATATTTGTACAGAAACATAATTTTTTCTGCACATAAGTATATTTAATTTCTGTACAGAAATAATTTGTATTTAGTTTTAATTTTTTGAATCATTTTGTAATTTTCTCAAATAAAATTGAAATTTGATTAAATAGGCTAGGTCGTGGTCTACATTTCCGCATAGGGCAGATGATGGGTAATAATTTTAGACACGTGACATGGTGCAAATGTAAGAGTACAAGACTAGTTTGGGTAATCATCTGTCTACTTCGCTCCATTGCCACCCTTTTATACATCAAAAAATTATGTGCAAATTTTATTTTTGAAATGTTACAATATTTTTAGATAAAAACTTGTATGAACCCGAGTTCACGGTGAACTCGATTTTATCAACTATCATTTTCATGGGTTTATACTATCATTGTTATATATATTCACTATCATTGTTATGCATATATACTATCACTTTTTAAAAAAGGGTCACTTACATATTGATTCAAAAAATCACTATATTTACAAATTGGTTCAAAAAATTTGCACGGCAATATATATTTTTTTTGCAAGGAAACAATTTTTTTTTTGCACGGGACCAATATGTAATTTTTGTCAATTTGTTGAACCATTTTGTACTTTTCCCTTTAAAAAATTATGTATATTTTTATAACAGTGCTAGTATGCATGAATAACAGTGATACGAATTCATGTGAACTCGAGTTCACAAGAGACCTACTCATATTTTTATTATTTGCCTAATCATTTTAAGGGATTACAATATATTTAATGTTAGCTACCAAACACACTACAAAGATAAAATACAATTTAATATCGACCTTATCATGACTACCGAACGCACTGACAAAGGAAACACTATTAATATTGGCCGTATCATTTTATGGGACCACTATATATTTAATATCAATTACCAAACGCACTAAAAAAAAAATTAATGTCGACCTTATCTTGAGTACCAGACTCACTGAAAAAGGAAAATACTATATAAATCTTCTACTTTAATTTTAACCATTCAAAATAAATATTTTTTTTTCATATTTTTTTTTTAGTTAAGGATGAGAAAAATTATTACAAAAAATTGTAAAATACTTTAATTTTATTTTTTTGTGAAAAATAATTGCAATGTTAGTAGAGAAATAAAAAAGGATAGCTGCACAATGGTTCAAAAAATGACTATATTTATAAATTAGTTCACAATATTTGCACATAAGTATATATATTTTTTGCACTGAAGTATATTTTATTTATGCATAGAACCAATTTGTAATTAGTGTCAATTTTAGATAAAAACTTGTATGAACCCGAGTTCACGGCGTTTATCAACTGTCACTGTTATATATACTATTACTATTATGTATATTCACTATCACTGTTATGCATATACACTATCAATTTTAAAATTAAGTATATTTTTATACAGTTCTAGTATGCATAAATAACAGTGATAATAATTACATATAACAGTAATACGAGTTCATGTGAACTCGAGTTTACAAACGACCTACTCATTTTTATTATTTGCTGAATCATTTTACGGTATCACAGTATATTTAATATTAGCTACCAAACGCGCTAAAAAAATAAAATACAATTAAATATCGACCTTATCATGACTACCGAACTTACTGAAAAAGAAAAATACTATTTAATCCTTTTAATTTTAATGTTGGCCGATATAGATTTTCAGAAAATAATATTTATGTTGAAAATTGATAATAATCTTACAACGTTCACTCTATAAGATGCTCTAACACAAATTTTTGTTTTATATAATTCCACACTCAAATTGATCATTTAGACTTCAAATTCAAATGTTTATTTGTCAAAGTGAAATTTCACACCTCTGTCCGAGAAAAGTTTCAACATTTTTCTGTCCTACAACAATTTTTACACTAAAAAGTGACATTGATTTGCATACACATTCATAATAAATGTATAATATATTTTCTTTTTCTTTTTCCAGTTTTATAGGGTTAATATAATAATACGTAATTGTGGTCAAAAATTCAAATTAAAGATAAGTTATTCGACTTTCATTTTTTTAATCCCTTGATCATTAGGTTATTTTTTGTTTTGTTGTTGCATATGATGCTCGTTAATTTTGTTATCTAGTGTCTCATTACAATTATTTTTTTCCTTCCCTGTGTATTTCTCAGTTGTCATGTTTTTTTTTTTACTTTTGTATTTTTTTTTGTTAATGTATCTCTAATATAATAAATAATCATACGAAAAATGATACACTAAATTTGAAATATCATTTTTAATTCTCAAAGAAGGCGTGCTTATTTGTTTAGAGGTTACTGCACTCATGGGCCAAGGCTAAATAAACCCTAACTCTAACTTAAGCCAAGGCCCATGGACCAAATTATTTCACAACTTAAATTAAAATTCTTAACAATAATAAGGTGTGTAACAATTCGCAACCCCTAAAAAACAACATTGTCCTCAAGGCTGGTAGCAGGAATGCAATACTGAAATCATCCACCAGGATCTAATTCTTCATCATCATCCAAAACAATCATAACAAGAAGCGAACTCTTAGAACATATGTGTTGTGGAGAGTACGGTTCCCGACATCTAAAGCACAAACCTCTTGCTCTAAGGTCCCGGTACTCTGACTGGGACATTTGATGAGGTGGATTAATTATTGAACCTGCTGAAGTGGTAGAATTCTGACTTTGATGGGCTGCTGATGCAGGTTAAGAGAAATTATAGCTTCGTGCAAATGCAGAAGGTGTGGGTTTGGGTGTCACTACCCCATTCAATCGGGAATTCCCTCTTTGTGTGTGTGTGTGACCTTCCGAGGTATGTTGAGTGGGATTAAGGACCTGGGAATCATGAAATTGATCATGTGGGGCAGCTAGTTCTCGTTTTATTTCCCGTGCGAGGTGCATAGTAGTAGCAAAGTCTTCTGCATCCTTTGAACGAATCCGCAGTCTGATGTCATTTCGAAGGCCATGAAGGAACAGTCCCAGAGCATTGGCATTAGACAGAGAAGGGACCGATGCAAGGAGAGCAATAAACCGGTGCACATACTCATCCATCGTGGAGGTTTGACGTGTCAAGGCTAGGGCTTCACAGGCGTTGGCGCTGGGATCAACACCAAACTGCCTAAGCAATTTAATTGAGAAACGCTGCCAACTCAAATTTGGAGATTGACCCCGAAGCCACTGCAACCAGGGTAGTGCAGAACCGTCCATGGCCACTAGGGCGTACTCCAACTTCACGTCATCCGGAGTGTTTTCAATGCAGAAGAATTGCTCTGCACTGGAAAGCCATGAGGCAAGATCATCCCCATGAAATAATGGTAGTGTCTTCAGTGTATTCAGGATCAGAAAGAAAAAATAGAAATTGAATCAACCCAATTACTGAAGATATGAAAAAAAAATTAAATTAAGTCTGCTCGCCTTTTTAATCTGCATACTTTTGTAAGTTTTTTTTATCAGTTTATGTTTCAATTGTTATGTGAAACCATAAAAAAAATCTCGTGACTTAAAAAATATATATCCAGTTGAGTTTACTGAAAATTGTGGGAAGTTAGAGTTTATGGGAAGTTAAACTTTAAAAATATATATCATCTAAAAAAATGGAGAAAGAAAAAACAGAAATTGAATCAGTCCAATTACTGAAGATATGAAAAAAAAATATAATTAAGTCCGCTCGCCTTTTTAATCTGCATACTTTTGTAAGTTTTTTTTTTTTATCAGTTTACGTATGTGAAACCATAAAAAAAAACTCGTGACTAAAAAAAAAATATCCAGTTGAGTTTACTGAGAATTGTGGGAAGTTAGAGTTTATGGGAAGTTAAAATTTAAAAATATATATCATCTAAAAAATGGAGAAAGAAAAAACAGAAATTGAATCAGTCCAATTACTGAAGATATGAAAAAAAAATTTAATTAAGTCCGCTCGTCTTTTTAATCTTCATACTTTTGTAAGTTTTTTTTATCAGTTTATATTTCAATGGTTATCTGAAACCATTTACTAAAAAAATGAAACAAATTAAAGTGAAAGCGGCGTCGTTTAAAACCCCAGCACCATTTGCTGGTTTATCAGCCCAGCAGAGGATCCGCTCCCTAGTTATTGGCTTGAGTGATTACACTAATATTTATTATTAACTTATTTGGCAATCCAACCATCTGACTTTTTTATTTCTCACATTAAATGAGACGGTTTTGATGGCTAATAAAATGAAATACAATAATTAAGAAAGAGACAAGCAATAAAAATATTTATTTATTACTATAACATGTGGCAGAAAGAGAAGGATCACACGTAGCGCAAGCAGGTGAAGTGCATCCTCTTTTTATAAAATAAGATTTAAATAATAAGATTTATTATTATTATTATTATTATTATACAAAGGTATGCCCGAAACACTTACATCATACCATATTCGTATCACGGGCCATGCATGGTGACCTATTAATAAATTCATGATTAATGTGTGCATACCGACAGCATTTGAGAGAATTGAATTTAAGTATTTTAAACATTAAATTTGGGTGACAACCCAACATGTTATAAATTTTCAAATTTCCCAACAATAATTAGTTCAACAACCAAATAACTGCTAAACTAATAAACTTCAAAACTAATCCGATGAAATATAGGCCCGGAAACAAAATTTTATATGAAACCGAGTTCACATTAAACTTGATTTGTCAATTATTATTGTTATGTTTACACACTATCACTATTATGTGTACGCATTATCATTGTTAAAAAAATTAAATATATTTTTATAAGAGTGATAATATATATATGAATAATATTGATAATGATATTATATATAACAGTGATACGAGTTCATATAAATTTAAGTTCATAAAAGACATACTCATGCCCTGAAAATTAACATCTATAAATTGTTATCAAGCCAACATGCAAGTTTTGTTACAAGACATGATATTCTATAATACTTGCCTTTCATATATATTCATGAATGCATGGCTGTCTTATTCTGATTTTAAGAACTATATATGTTATTGGAAAGTGGTCGAACTACGAGATCGAGGAATTAATGGGGAAGTTTTGTGGCAAAAGAGAAGCTGAAATATTTAAAAAAATGATTTGAAAGATTGGAACTCCCAAGTCTTTGGTTTGCTGGACGATATATAATATTAAGAGGAAGAGAAGAAATTTCGAGGCTTGATATGATCGACGATGTTTTTGGCTTGGAGGATCAAGAGGTTATAATGAGGAATGAGGCGGCAACAATCCTTCTTAGAGACCTAAAGAGAAAGGAAATCTTACAATTCCAAAAATCAAGATGCAATTGGTTAAAAGAAGAAGATGCTAGATTTTTTCACAAGTTCATCAATAAAAGGAGGAAGAAAAATGAAATTGTGGGCATAAATGTGAATGGGGAATGGCTTGAAGAGGTGTGTTTGAATTCTTTCGAAACCATTACATGAAGAATGATCCTGTAAGACCTTCAATTGCAGCTGACTTCATCAATAGATACATCTCAGATGGGGGCAATATGATATGCTTGTGGCCCATTTTACAGAGAAGAAGTCTGAAAGACAATCTGGTCGTGTGAAAACTCAAAGAGTTTTGGCCCCGATGGATTCATTTTTGGTTTCTTTAAGGAGTTTTGGGATGTTCTATTGACCAATCTCATAGGTGGGGGACTGCACAAGATTATTTCTAAAATTCTTGCGAGTAGATTAAGCATGGTGCTTGCTTTGATTATCTCCGATTCTCAAAGTGCTTTTATAGGAGGGAGATAAGATTTTGACAATATTGTTGTCCTAAACGAAGCAATCAATGAAGCTAAGAGAGAGTCTGGAAAGAATATTTTTCGAGATTGACTTTGCAAAGACATATAACTCAGTTGATTGAGGACATTTTAATTTGATCATAGAACGCTTCAAATTTCATCATAAATGGAGACAATGGATTTTAGAATGCGTGTCCACTACTTCGGCAACTGTATTGGTCAATTGTAGTCCTTCTGGCAATTTTCAATTAGAAATGGGACTTAGACAAGACGACCCCTTATCCTCTTTTTACCTCTTAATTGCAGTAGAGGGACTTAACATTCTTATGAAAAAGGCAACTGACAAAGGTATCTTTAAAGTGGCAGAGGCTAGTAAAGATAAGGTGAGAGTATCACATTTATAATTTATTGATGACACCATTCTTATGGGGAGAATGCCCGGACAATGAGATATGCTCTTCAAAATATGAAGTATTATCGGGACTTAAGATTAACTTTGATAAATGCAGTGTGATGGGGGTGAATGTAGAGGAAAATCGACTATTAAACTTGGCTGATGTTTTGAGATGTCAAATTGAGTCAATCATTTTTCCTACTTGGAAATTAGAGTGAGGATTAATCAAAGAAGAGTACCAGAATGGACCTGTATCAATAAAGAATATAAAATTATCTAAGTAGACGGAAAGATATGATTCTCATAATGGATGGCAAAATCATGATTCAAACTCGATTATTTCTTCTTTGCCAACATATCACATATCCTTCTTTCCTATCCCTAAGAAAATTGTTAGACAGATTGTGAGCTTACAATGTAACTTTCTTGGAGGGGGTGGGGGTGGGGTGGGAAAAATAGCTTGGTTGGAAGAAAGTTTGCCTACCAAAATCTCAAGGGGTATAGGAGATAGAGACCTGATTTTTTTTTACTATGCACTAACAGGGAAGTGGGGGTGGCATATTTTAACTGAGTGTGACAGATTGTGGGCGAGATCTAAATATGGAGAGGTGTAGGAGGGTGGTTTGGGAATATACCATCAGGAAGGATTGAAAGGGTATCACTTTGGTGGAGAGATGTATTAAAGGTGACTGAACAAAGTAATGGGGGCTGGAGTGCATGGAGATAAGAGTTGGAAGTGGACAAAGCGTTCTGTTTTGGGAAGAAGATTGGACAGGGGAAGAGACCTTGAAGGAGAGATTTACTAGGCTTTTCACTTAAATCTAGACAAGAAGGTTATGTTAAGTGATATGAGTTTTTTTTGGAGAGGGAAAGATGGAGAAGGTTGCTGTTTGAACGGGAACTTGAGTCTCTAAATAAATTAATTGCTTTGGTTGACATGTTCCAACTCAGAAATAATGTTCAAGACTCGGAGATGGAGATTAACCAATGATGGAACATTTTCTATGAAAGAGACCTACACATTTTTATGCAATCGAGGGAAGAGCGCTGCCTGGACTGAGGGAAAATTAAAGTCATTTAAGGTTATTGTGCCCAGTTATGACTTGGACACGTAGCGAGCCGAAGGAGATGGAAAGTTTGGTACAAAAAGGACGAGCGACGGAAAGTCCCAGACAAGGCTGAGCAAGATGGCCCCACTGAGAGGGCCAAGAAACGGATAAGAGCTGAGAAGAATAAAAAGAGCCCGAGAAGACTTTGAGGCAGTACGTCCGAGAAGAACGAGAATGCGGCTGACCTCAGAAGAGCCAAACTCTCTCCAGACATAGTGGGAAAACAAGAATAACATTCTCCACTGAGAATTGTGAGATACGATGTGACATATCAGCTTGGAGTGAAGAAGGAAATTCCTGTGTCAGAGTGATTTTGAGCAATACCATACTACCATTTAAGGATAACAAGTACTATAAAGCCACATGACAGTCTCTGATTGGTCCCAGACCTACAACAGGTGAGTGTAGGCCTGAGATTATACAATATAGGCTTATGGTGCATCTTAAGGTGCATTTAATGTGTGCATTAAATGTAGCATTGTGAGAGTATAACTCATACTATAAATAGGAATGATCTTGTATTAAATGTAATGTGCATATATTGAATTAGAGAAACAAATATCAAAAGAGGGAGTATTCTCCCAAACTGCAAGTTTATGATCTTTGCATTATTCCTCCATTGATTGTTGAGGTCGGCCACATATTCAAGCCACACATATTCCACTATCCAAAAATGACCGTCAACAATTTGACACTAGAAGGAGGGTGTCTTTACTTGCACGACCGTGAGAAGTAAGGTCCCTTCTAGTTTCTTTCCTTTTCATAAAGAATCTCACACCCAAATATAGCTCCTCTGCTTAGTCTCCGAATGGCATCAGAAGAAAAACATCACCTCGAAGAAGTTGAGGGCCAGACGCCGGCCCCCAGCATCAGAACAATATATTTAGTTCTACACATATTCTAAAATCCAAACATAATAATCCTAACTAATTCAATCCAATCTAATCTAATTCTTTCTAATTCAGTCTCACTTAATCTATCAAGTCCTAAGAATCAAATGGACCCTAAGAGGGAAAAAACGGAGGGGGAGCTGTTGTTTGTATTTGGCTTGGAGTTGTATGGTTAATAGGAAAGTGCAGAAATGTAATTATCTTCAAAAATAAAATATGCTCGATGCCAAGGTTCATGGAAAAACTTAAGAGAAGTTTATGGAGTTGGTTTGTGATTAGATGGAATTGTATTGCTCTCTTTTATAATGATTGGGTAATGAATTCTCAAAATCAATTAGACATATAATTTTTTCTAGTTGGATGTAAATAGTCAACTGTACTTTTGTTATGGTTTGAGTATATCTTATACCCAATGTCTTGAGTAATAATATCATTTTTATCCATAAAAAATAAAATTGAATATTATTTAGAAGTATTATAAAAACTTGTATAAATATCACATCTCGTGAATTGTTACAATAACAAGTGAAGTAGCTAATACTTTATGACATTGAGCAATATTTTGTGAGTGAGGCAATATAATATAACTTATATTGTACTGATTACAAAATATATATCTTGTGATGTCCATAAATATAATAGCTAAGATAAAATAATCAATTCAACTACCAAGATTAACAAACTAATGAAATTAACAAAGGTAATCAAATGAAATTCACGCCTTAGAGGAACTAATCCAGAGTCTTAAAATTTTGCTCATTACATTTTCATTAAACCAAAGTTGATGCATAATTAACTATTAAATTAGCTCAAAGTTGATACTGCAAATGTTATACTCCCCATTCTCACGTCCCACAAAAAATTGCACACTTTTCTCTTATGGACGTCTCACATAAATTTACGTTCTACTAAAAAAATATTGATTTGCTACACACTCACAAAACTATACACATATTCACTCATATATATGATACTACTTTATTTATAAAATCTTTTTTTAAATATCTACTTTTTAATTAATTAATTAATATTTTATTGTAAATTATTATGTTAACTTGATAAATTACTCCGACATATTGAACCTGGCAGTGGGTGAACGATGGTTTCAATTGCTGTGGGGCCTATTAAATAGCAACAAGAAGAGATCCAAACTTATGGCTGCCCAGTGAGACAGATATTAGTTGAAAATTTTTAGTTTGCTGGGCCAGCGAGACATATATTAATTGAAAAAAATTATAAAATAGTTTTAAAAATTTGATATTAATTATAAATTGATTTTATGTAAAAAGGTGATATTTCTGTAAAAAAAAAGTTTGTACATATATTTTGAATTGTAAATATATATATATTTTTGAATTTGTTTACTCCAATGCAAGTCGGGAGGAAATGTGGAGGTGTCTCATCTACAATTTGCGGATGACACAATATTTGTGGGCAAGGCAAATTCAAGTAATTTATATTTCTTGAAGAACTTCTTGCTATTATTGGAGGCGGTATCAGGGCTTAAAATAAATAGAAACAAATGCAGCTTGTTTGGGTTGAATATGGAGAATAATGTGGTGGAGGAGTATGCTGCTGTGCTGGGATGTTCGACAACATCTTCACCATTTATTTATCTAGGAGTGAAGGTTGGAAGTGCACATAGACAGCAATCAGAATGGACTTATGTATTACAAAAAATTAGGAAGCGCTTGTGAAAATGGGAAGGATTGAAAATCTCCATCGGGGGG
>JAPKLY010000507.1:45412-77729 GCA_026898435.1 Prunella vulgaris | reverse complement strand
AAAAATGAGTAATCTAAAAAAGTAAATGAGTATTAAATTGGCTATAGTTGCTAACTATTTCTTCAACAAGTTGAAAATGAATATTTTATGATATTATGTGTGATTTCTAAAGTAATAATATTTTATTTAGAATTGATAATACAAATATTACTAATTGTATATAAAGTGTTTTGAGACGGCATATATGATATATATATTCTTGTCTATTTTTTATGAATTTAGATTAATCAAATTTAGAAGAATAATAATATTTCAATACAATTTAGAATACAAAAGAACATAAATGTGTCAATAAATGTATTAAATCTTAATGCAGTAGTGTATTTTAAATGCATGACAAATATTCTAAATTGACTAAAGCTCCATTTGGATTGATGGGTTTGAAAATGAATGGATTTAAACAAAAATACATGTAAGAAATCATACATTTTAAGTTATGAATTTTAATCAGATGGGAGAGAAGGGAAAAAATAAGGAAAATGAAAGATGAAAAAGAGTAAAGGAGAGGGATTTCAAATGACATAGGTTTGAAAAGGATTTAGAAATCCACCATTTTAAACATAAAATAGAATCTAAGTATTTGTAAATTCATAGAAAGTGTGGTTATTTGTGCGTGAAATCCATGGATTTCAAATTCGCCCATCCAAATGGAGCCTAAGTTTATTCTTAATAACTTACAAGTTTTTTAAATCGACTAAAATTCACTGTATTAATAAGGAATGCAAATTTACTGAATTAGGAATGTTATTTTTATTATTTAAGTTGTTTTACAACAATTTAGGCAATATATAAAAGCAACTTACTAATACTTAAAAAATAATTTAGTAATGCTCGAAAAACAATTGAGGGGCACTTGTTTCAAATTTCTCAATGGTAATGAGAATGAAATTTCATTTTCTTTCTTTATCTTTACATATGTTGAATGAATGTTTGTGTTCATGGTGGTTACATCATTAGTGTTCTGCTCCAATTTAAAAAAATGATAAAAAAGAAAAATGTTCGTTGTGGCATGAGAGATTGATTGAGGAGGATGATTATAAGATGAAATAAAGGGTAGTTGGAATAATAATTACCTTATTTAGGAGGAAAATAATGTTGTTTACCTAGTTTATTCTTATTAACTACTATAATTACTAATTTACTATATATGTACTCATTTTCATTATCATTTAAAAAATTACATATACCACATACTCTATTCAACAATAACTCAAATATTAATAAGCTTACTACAAGAACAACTTAGAAATATTTGAAGAGCAATTTACTAATACCCGAAAAATAATTAAGTAATACCCAATACTATATTCAACCGTATCTCAAGCATTTATAAGCTATACTGCAAGAATAACTTAGCAATAGCTGAAGAACAATTTACTAATATTTGAAGAACAACTCAGCGATACCCGATGAACAATTAAGTAATACTTCATACTATATTCAATAATACCCCAAACATTAATAACTTAATACTGCAAGAACAACTTAACAATATTTGAAGAACAATTTAACAATACCCAAAAAATAATTTAGAAATATCCTAGACTAAATCACTTATATACCAAGAATAAGTTGATTTACATCAAATACAATAAATAATATCTCGTGATTATAAGTTTCTAATCAAATTGATAGTACTTTAAAATAATTATTCAAGATGCTACATTAAAAGCCTATCAATCTACTTAAAAAAAAACTAGTTTTTATGAAAATATATTGCTCACTTCATTTTAATTCATATGCTTAAATTTAATCTTTTACAAAATAGAAACATATGTCTTTGATAAGATGATTTTGAAAATCAATAAGAATGCTAAAAGAACTAATCAAAACATGAAATTATCTCAAATATAAATAATATTTCTGAAAAATATTTTACTAAGACCTAAAAAAACTTAGCAATACCGAAAAATAATTTACTAATACTCGAAGAATCAAAATATGAAACTCTCTCAAGTTCATGTAATATCTGAAAAACAACTTAGCAATACTCATATAATAATTTAGTAATATCTAAAAACAAGTCATTAATATTTCAATTAAAAAAAAATTCGGTATATATTATATAATTTTTAAAAAATCAAAATTAAAATTAAAATTCAATGATATTTACCCAAATACACGTAAATTTTAGTAAAATTGGTTAGGCGTTGGAACTTGAAAGCGCCATCTGCAAAAACAGCCACCCATAAATACATGGAGTGTTGTTAAAAATATAAAATACCAGAAACACGTTTATTGAATAGGGGTATTTATATATTGATTTAAAAAATAATTATATTTATAAATTGATTAAAAATATTTATATTAACGTATACATTTTTTTACTCACATGTATAATTTATTTTTTATAAAATTAATTTGTAATTAATGTCTTTATTTTAAATATCTTGTAATTAATGTCTTTATTTTAACTTTCGAGTAATTTTTCTTACTATTTCTGAATTTTGACCCATTTCTGAATTCTGCATATATAAATTAATAGACATTTACATCTGTCTCTCTCTCCCATTTACAGAGACACAAAAACTCTACAGTAGCAGAGTATTTCCAGGCGACAGAAAAATGCAAATGCAAGCTCTGACATTCTCTCACAGGCCAGCTCCGACGAAGTGGAGCCTATATCCGCCGTCCGCCGCCGCCATTTCTAGGAGAAGCTCGTTTTCCGCGGTCAAATTCCGGCGGGCAACTTTCCGATGCTCGGCGTCGCTTTCTCCTGCTACAGGTCTACTCTGTTCACTATAAGCTACTGCATTTTGTTGTTGCATGTTAATTAGCGGTAACGAGCCGCGTGTTTGTTTAGTCCATTTGATTAGAGCTTTAATTTATTGTTGAAGAGCTGTTTTTTTTTTTTTTTAAATTGATTAATTCAGCATTTCCTGGCTTTGATCTCTCCTTTGTTTCAATTACTCTAGGATACTGCATTCCGATTTTGCATGTCAATTTGCTTTACTTAATCAGCCGTTTTGAATTTATGATTATGCAATTTCTGTGAATAAATCACCAATTTATTTATGGAGAGATGAGAAGAGTTTGAAAATGAGTTCAATTTGAATGTCCCCTAAATTCTCTTCCGAGTATGTGTGTGCGTGTGCGTAGGTTTTTTTCCTCTACTTTAAAAGGCTGGAATTCTCAGCATTGTATCCCCAATTTCGTTTTGGTGTTTTATCTCATGTTTAATCAATTTTAATACATGTGATGTAACTAATGAAATATCATTAATGTCACTTGTCATATGGAATAGTGATGTTGAATGGACATGATTTATTGTTGATGTCTAATTAATTTTCTTTCCCTTTTCAATTGCAGTGGTGGATGAGAAGAGGTTTCTTGAAGCATCAGAGAAAGGAAATGTAATTCCTCTGTACAGGAGCATATTCTCGGATCATTTGACTCCGATTCTAGCTTACCGATGCTTGATTAAAGAGGATGATCGAGACACCCCAAGCTTCCTCTTTGAATCCGTGGAGCCCAGTCGTCAATCTTCAAGTGTTGTAAGGATCAAAAGTTTCTTCCATGATTTCAATTTCATCCTGATGTACTTAAGTAGATGTATTTATTAGTTATGATTGCCTAATTCTAATAAGTTCTATTATTTTTTCTAGGGTCGTTTCAGTGTGGTTGGGGCACACCCCACAGTGGAAATTGTTGCCAAAGAGAATAAGGTTACCATTTTGGATCATGAATCTGGGCTAGTAACTGAGAAGGTTGTGGACGATCCAATGACGATTCCCAGAAGCATTACTGAAGGATGGAGACCACAACTACTTGAAGACCTTCCAGAAGCATTCTGTGGTGAGAACACCCCACAACTATATACTCCCTCTGTCCCATTGCACACTTTCTTCATTTAGATGTCACACACAAATTTGCACACTACTAAAAATAATATATCAATTTGTGTTCACACTCTCAAAACTATACATATATATACCCATATGACATTACTTTATTTAAAAAACAAAATTTTCTTAAAAAATGTGTCACCCCTAGGGTGCAAATTTCTCCGGGGCGGAGGGACTATTAATCATGTGCATGTGTTATGTTATTAACGAGTTTCATGGCTTTTAATACCTTCTTGATGGTAGACTTTGTATAATGATGTGCCATTATTCATGAGCTTTATTGGAATCTAGGTAATGGTTGTGGATTCTAATTCCTGATTTGAGCTTCATACATACAGTCTCATCCAGATCAGACACGTAAACTATCTGTCATGTGTCTGATTTGCCTTTTATGTCCCTATATATGCTCTTCCCTTTTCCAAAACTATTTGTCGTTATCTAACGAGAAAATCTTGTTTCCATTTTTTTCTTAAAACCACTGATTTCTCAGTTAGTCTGTTAACAGTTAAATTATGACGATACCAAAATGACTGGCCGGTCTTTTAACTTGCCTCTAAAGCTTACCATCTTACACTGGACTTATTTCTAAAAAAAAATTGCATTTTATGTTTCTTTTGCAATTGAAGGTGTTAAATGGATGTGGGACTCTGAAATTGACTTAAATCAATTGCATTTTCACCTGCTTTGATTGATCTTAAATATAATTGAATATGAGGGCCCTAACGTTTTATCTGTCAATTGTATCTTTTTACATCTATGAGCTATAAAGTTAAATATCAAAGAATTCTCATGAATTTTTTACCTTCTTTAATAGGAGGATGGGTTGGGAATTTTACATATGACACTGTTCGCTATGCTGAACCAAGAAAGTTGCCATTCTCAAGTGCACCAACAGATGATCGAAATCTGCCTGACATTCATCTTGGACTATATGATGATGTGATAGTCTTTGATCATGTAGACAAGGTACGATTAGTCCAATGAGACTGAAAAGGATGTTAAACTTTATGTATGGTTTTTTATACTTACAATTCCATACACCAAATCAATTAACAATAACCTTTTCTTTCTATTTTTATCTCAGAAAGTGCATGCCATTCATTGGGTGCGGTTAGATAAGTATTCATCAGCTAAAGATGCATTCAATGATGGTACAAAACGCTTGGATAAATTAGCTTCTAAAGTACTTAACATTGAACCGTAAGTATTTACTTTTAACACAAATACTTGTATGAGTGGTCTCAAAATGAAACTGATAATGTGAGTAATGCCATTATATATGCTAATGCATCTTTTTATTTCCATGTGTTAGGCCTCGACTGCCTGCAGCACATGTTGATTTGTCAACTCGTGATTTTGGCCAACCTTTAGAAAGCAGTATGACAAAGGAGCAATACATGAAGAACGTTGTAGATGCGAAAGAACATATTTCGGCAGGAGATATCTTTCAGATTGTTTTAAGTCAACGTTTTGAGAAAAGGACTTTTGCTGACCCTTTTGAAGTTTACAGAGCTTTGAGAATTGTGAATCCAAGTCCATACATGAGTTACTTGCAGACTAGAGGTTGTATTCTCGTTGCGTCGAGCCCAGAAATCCTAGTTCGTGTTAATAAGGTAAAGGCTTAGTCTCTAGTTTCCTAGTCTTATTTATCTGAGGTTTCTCTTGATGATGTGCTCATTTTGCATATTATTCTTATTGACAGAAAAAGATTGTTAATCGACCCTTGGCTGGGACAACTAGAAGAGGGAAGACGGTCATTGAGGACGACAAGTTCGAGATGGATCTGCTGAAGGATGAAAAACAACGTGCAGAGCATATTATGTTGGTTGATTTGGGCAGGAACGATGTTGGAAAGGTATAACCACGCTTGTCTAGTAGAAAAAAATTATGATTTGGTGCATTATATCTACTTGCTCTGCTCTTCATGCAATCATCTTATTGGATTTCCTAACAAGTAACATCTTTATTGCAATAACTTTAGATTTTGATTTTTCCATCTATTAGTGCATTGATTGATTGCACTTTCTGTTTATATTTGGAACTGCCGTGAGGATAATTTGTGGATTCTAATAATGTTCACATTTTATGATCGTTTTGTGAACTTTCATTATTCCCAAAATATGTGTGCTAATTTATGAGTATATTTGAGACTTAAGATGATCAGTCCATTGTTCTTTATCACTAGGAAGAGTTAATGATACCATTTTATAATTACTCAAATGTATATTCACTATTCAGTCAAGAGTTAGTTTAAAAGGAAACTATATATAGGTTCTCATAAGGAGTTGTAAATGTAGAATGTTTCAACTTTTTTATAGAAACAAATTGTAGCTCTCCTCTGAGATTTATTGAATTTGTTTTGAAAAGAATCCCTTGATTTTTGTAAATTGTTCTTCGCCAACGTAATGGAAAAAGGTTCCTAGATAATGCAGTTCCATCCTTGTCTTTATCGCAGGTTCCTCACGAAATATCGGGGAACAAAATTTGTCTTTAAATTATGATGTCATCATGCCATTCAGTGGCACCAAAATTTTCTTATGCAAACATTTAATTTTATGCATAATTTTCCTCCCTCATGTGACTTTAATACAGTTTCCTACTTATTTTATATATGAAAATTCACCTATAAATTTATACAGGTTGCGAAACCTGGTTCCGTCACTGTGGAAAAGCTCATGAACATTGAACGATATTCACATGTTATGCACATTAGCTCTACGGTAAGAATAAATTTTCAGTTGACACTTGAATAACCCTGCTGTTGGAATATAATTTACTATTTCAAAATTCTTAAATGGATTCTTTTCTCTTTTTTAAATTTGTTTTTGATTGTAGTACAAGGAAACATATATAACACTAATTCCTTTATAAGCAACAATAGTTTTTGATTTTTTTAAACTTCATTTCTATAAGCAGCGAAGTTTTTTAACTTAATGTTTGCTATCCAACACAATCTGAAGCTTTAGAATTATATCTTACTATTAGGAAATTATGCTCGCAGGTTACAGGAGAATTGCTCGATGGTCTCACGGGATGGGATGCACTCCGTGCTGCATTGCCTGTGGGAACAGTCAGTGGTGCACCAAAGGTAACACTAAATCTAACATAAAGTGATCTCAAATAAATTTCACAAAGCAATAATGTTGAAATTAGTCCTCTCCTTGTCGATCTTCATCTATAGTCGCGTAAATTGTTGTATCTTGGATCACTTTCGAACTGAACAAAAACGCGTATGAGGCTTGTGAGTATCACTAAAATAAACAAAAGTATCACGTCGCATACAAAACTTCCTCGTCAAACTACGTTCATGTGGTAAACAACTGGTTCTAGTTAGAGTTAGTTAAATATGAGCATTCTACTAGCAATCAAGTAAATTATTTCCAGACATGTGCTTCATTAATATGACTAATGTTTCTTGTTTTGCTTTACAATTAGGCTAATGTTTCTTGTTTTGCTTTACAATTCAGGTTAGAGCTATGGAGTTGATCGACCAATTCGAGCCAACGAGAAGGGGGCCATACAGCGGCGGCTTTGGAGGCATTTCATTTTCCGGCGACTTGGACATTGCCCTTGCTCTACGGACAATAGTTTTTCCAACTGGCATCCGTTACGACACAAAATACATGCACAAGGACGGCGAGAGCCGCAAGGAGTGGATAGCTCACGTGCAAGCCGGTGCTGGCATTGTGGCGGATAGTCGTCCGGAGGACGAGCAGATCGAGTGTGAGCGTAAAGCAGCTGGTCTTGCGCGTGCCATAGAGTTGGCGGAGAAGGCATTTGTGAAACCGGAGACGACAGAGGAGGATGCGGCCTCAACAGAATGTGCTGTAGAAGTAAAGCAATAGAGGTAGTTTATGGGCAACGGTATAGAAGCTAATAGGCCAAACATAAAACTCTTGAACATCCTTTGGTTTATGCAAACTAGTCAGCAAGCCTTTTGGTTTTGCTCTTTATAGATAATAATAATAGACTTTTATATTAATCTTTGGCTTCTTTTGATCTTTAATTGCTTGAATGCTTTGGTCTTCTTAAATATGTGCTTTTTAAAGTGACCCAAATACAATAATAACTAGACAAACACTCATATAAAATATTTCTGATGTATGGAAATTATTAAATAAATATATTTTTTTCGTAATTTTTTTAAATTTTAATGTAATTTAAAAAAGTCTAATAATCCCTTATTATTTATATTTAGAAAGTTAATAGAGACATTCCTTATTCTTTTTATAGTATCTATTGCGGCTAAAAAGAATACAAGCACGAGTTTTTTGGGTGTGTTCAGAAATTTTTTTGTCCACCCTATCGGCAAAGACTTCAAACGGTCGTTAGTTTCAATTATTTTTAGGAATTTTTATAATGAGCTTATGTCAATAATTTTTTTTTATAATTTTTAGGGAATACTTTATAATGTCTTTAATGTCCATAATTTTAGGATTATTTTCCATATTTAAATGTTCTTGATAATATGATATGGATATTGATTGTTTGTCTTGGAAATGTTTCTGATGTTGATTTTGAAAATAGAGCTCAATATTTAAAATCTGGTTTGCCAAATACGTTACCATATTTGGAATGCAACTTGCTGAAAATAGGTTAACATTTCGATAAAAAACTTGTTGAGATATTTTCGATTTAATATTTTCAAAACATCATCTAGTGTTCGACATTTCTTTGTTGGAAAAAAGGTATAATTTTCAGCAAACCAGTCCTGAAAATACATGTTGTGAAAACTTGAAAAAACAGGCAAAAGGCTTATCTATCATTTCATTCTATTTCTTTAGGCCTAAACAACCAAACATGATTCCCAACAAAATAAAATATATTTACAATAACCAAAGTTCAAATCTAATTCATATGAATAAAAAGAAGAAAGAATGAAGAAATGACAACACACACATATATAGACTCTTGTATGAGTATTGTTGGAAATATTTAATATTTAATTAAATATTAAATATGTTAATTGGTATTATTTGACCAATAAAATGAAGAGGTTAAAATTAATATCTTGGATGTTAATTGGTACGAGTGCGTTCTACTCTCAGAGTAGATTATAATGTATTAATACTCACAAAACCAATTAATGGTGAGTGAGAAATTGAGTCAACAAATCAAAGTTTAAAACTTTGAATTAAGGAGAAAATTAATTCTCATCCCACATTGGAAAACGAGAAAACTAATATACATAATATTAGTAATAAGTCAACGAAGCTAATCAAACTATAGTTGATTTGGCAATCGAAATGGCCACACGAGCGCGCGCCGAGCCGGAGTCCATGCCCTTGGCCTTGGATCTTGGCAATTGGACTTTGGGTGTACTTGGGTCTGGTGTCCATCTAATTTTTTAGAACACAAAAGTTTTGTGGTTCAGTCCAATTAATTCGGTAATGGGTCAAGCCCATACCGAAAGTTGACTTCATTGTACAAATTTGATGAATCTGTACCTAACGATAAGTTGACTCAGCACTGGCCAGGTTCAATGAACCTAAAGCTGACTTAGATCTGACATGATCTCGTATCAGCACAAAAAAGTGCAAGAAATCATTTATGGCAGGTCAACCGGATTGATTGCAAATCAATTCCATAACTGCTGACCTTCCTCAAAATCAGTCCGTTAGCATTAATGCTGACACGTTTTTCCCTTGTTACGAGTGGAGGTTCACCTATAAATAGGTGTCCTCATATCATTCAGAGAACACACACTACACACTTCTCTCTCAGTCGAAATTCTGCATATAGCTTTTAGGTGCAGTCTAATCCTAACGTCCCTCTATTCCCCGGAACTTCAAGTCCTGCGATACTGCACACTTGAAGGCGTAACATCGTTATACCTTTGAGGAGCGCTATTCCAAACCGAAGAGCACCACTGGGGAATATTCGCTTTGCGGGAAGAGGTCTCCTCGACTCGACGTCTGCCTTTGAACTTTATTGTAATCTTTTTATTTTTCGTGTATTGTTCTTCCCCCCTGCTATATCCCATTTCTAGTTTTATTTTTACGGTTGTATTATCCATTCGACACAAAACATATTTTTCTAACAATCGCAAAGCGAATACTATTTTTTAAAAATGTTGACTAGTGATAATACCTATGTAACCCCCCCCCCCTGTTGAACCTTCTGTTGGCAGTTCTTCAAACCCTCCCCCTGCCACCACTGCCCTATTTCCCCTGTAACTGTCCAAGTTGGACAACCCCCTTCTCACACAATGGTGGCCCTCTTTCCTTTTCCTGATGCTAGACCAATTATGGTCCATAGCGAAAGACCCGACAAGTTTTTGGGCAAAAACTTTAAGAGGTGGCAGCAAAAAAGTTGTTTTACCTCATAACCTTGAGTTTGTCGAGATTTCTCACTGAGGATCCACCTGCGGTCGTTGAGAACGATCCGCAAAATGAAACCGTCAGAAGCCAATGGTGGCATTTTGATTTTCTGTGCCGGAATTATATTTTGGGCGGCCTGGTAGATGGTTTATATAACGTCTATCAGAAGATCACTATGGTTAAGGAATTATGGAATTCCCTAGAAGCCAAATATGTGGCTGATGATGCTCGTACTAAGAAGTACCTTGTCGGAAAGTTCCTAAACTTTAAAATGATAGACTCTTAGTCTGTTGTTGAACAAGTGCGGGATTTTCAATTAATTCTACATGAGGAATGTCGATTATAGGACACACAAAGTACTAACTCTTCCTAGCTTACATTAGTACACCAAGTGATTAAACTAGGTAACTAGTACCTTATTAAGCACTAAATTCTCATTTGAATGTCTAATACTCCTCTTGGTTTTGTTCTAAACTCCTAGCAATTCTCATTGACATAGAAATCAAAACACAAACACTTGGTGTGCACTTCTATCAATTAAGAACTAAATTGAATTAACTCAATTCTCATATGTTGCCAACTCAATTAAAGAACAAAATCTCAAGTAGTAAACAACCAAAGTTCAATCGATCCACCAATTAGAGAATTTAATCACCTAAATCACTTCATGTAAGAATTGGAAGAATTAAATACTCTATCTACCCTATAATCTCTATTACCCCAATGCAAAGAGGATTAGCTCATGGCTAATTGAATGGAAACAACAACAATTAGGAACGAAACAAGCATTTCTAAATCAATTATAACAAAAGTAGGAAAGAACTTACCAATTAAGTAGAAGATGCAAAAAGTAAAGTTCCACCTCTAATTTGTAAAATTCAATCCACAATGAAAATTTGAAATTCAAACCGTACAAACATAGAGAATGACACAATTAAGCTAATGATGTAGTCGGATCAACAATTTAATGACTGGATCGAAAGTAAATGAAGATTGAAACTCTAAAATGAACACTAATCACCCCTTAATTTCTCTCTATAACCATAAGCTAAAATGTAATTAGAAAAATGATCAAAAGTCCATTGAAATTTGAACTCAAGCCTATATATAGGTGTCAACCAAGGATTACACATTTGTCGTTAACTAAAACCAGAAAAAGATGAAATTGCCCTTGACTTGTTGCAACTCGAGGAACCGCTCGGCCAGGGCTCTCAGCGCTCGAGCTTCCTGGTCGAGCGACGGGAAAATACGTACAGAGTGATTCACACTCGGACAAGGCACTACAGGCGCTCGGTCAGGAGCTTCAGTGCTCGACCAAAGAGTAAATTTTCGCCTCTTCATTTCCGACTTGTTCCAACTTGTTTCGACGATGCGTGTGCACTTCTCGAAGTTCTTCCTTCTTCTCAAATACTCTCTTTCACTCTTGAATTGCTTCTTTCATCTTTTATTTTCTCATTTCTCACGATTTCCCTCTTTTTCCTAAAAAAAATGACACTTTCTCCAAACATAGATTAGTGTAGCATTTTATCACTAAATAGGGTCAATAATGCACATTAATCACAAGATAATCAATCCAAATGAGCACATAATGATGCAATTATTACCCTAATCAGTTAGGTGCCCCAATAAATTATTTCTTAGTATAAAAGAAGTATATTTTTCTTCTACAAAGAATCAATTTATAATTAATGTCAATTTTGTAAATTATTTTGTAATTTTTCCTAAAATTAATATAATTATGTACAATTATTATTATTAATACAATATTAATTTTATATTATTTTAAACTATAAAATATTATTATATTAATAAATATATATATTAATATCAATAGGACAAGAATTTGTATGAAATCAAATTTGTCAATTATCACTATATATATATATATATATATACTGTTACTGTTATGTATATTCATTATCACTGTTATATGTACGTACTCACTATTATAAAATTATGTATTTTTTTATAATGATCATAATATATAAATAAAAGTAATAATAATTATACATAACAGTGATTTTAGCTACAAGTAACAAACTTTATCAATAAATATATAATAATGTAAATTTTTTGGGTTTTGCTTTTTTTATTTTTTATATATGAAATTGAACAATCTTGTTTGGGGAAAAACGAAAAGAATTTGTTGGGGGAAATAAGAGGTAAATAATCTGCCCACTCTGTACGACGTCGCACATGCCGCGCATTTTATCCTAAAGCTAAACCCATTATCCCATCGGCCACAAATTCATTTCTCAAATTTCCCTTCCAATGGCTTCTCTCTTGCTCGGAGTCGGGGCTCCTCCCATGGCTTCTTCAGCCGTCTATTCTTCTCTCTCCTCCTCCAAATCCCACTCCCTAATCCCGCCCCCTTCCTTCCTCCCCCCATCTGCCGCTTCTCTCTCCTCCCCCGCGCTTCCGATAAGTAAGTCTAAGTTTCTGCGGAATTTTCTTTCTCTTCTTCTGTGATATAATGTGTAATTCCGATTTTGAGCCCTTTTTCAGTTTACTGCGGCCGAGGCGACAAGAAAACTGCTAGGGGAAAGCGTTTCAATCACTCCTTTGGAAATGTGAGTTTTTCTAAATTTTCTTTCATATTGTTTTTTTTCTTTTTGGTTGAAATTGTGTTGATTTGCTGGTGTGTGCGAAGGCGCGTCCGAAGAATAAGAACAAGGGGAGAGGACCGCCGAGGGTTTACGCGCCGCCGCTTCCGCCGAGAAAAGATAAGTACGACGATGGAGAGGTCATCAAAATTGAAATCGATGAGTCCTTTTCGAATTGAAAATAGTGAAATTGTTTTTCCATGTAGCTTGTTCTCTCACTCAGTAATTTGAATTATTATTTCAAGTATTTGGTTGGTTTGATTTTGTTAATGTCTACCATGATAATATTTCAAAATTTTGCTACTCAAAAATATCTATCCAATTGCCCTAATTGTAAATTATGAGATTAGTGGGGGAATTATTACCACAAGGATTTGCACATTTCATATAAATTTACATAAAATAAATATTGGTTTGTGGACATACTCACAACATATTTTTAGGATCTAAATTTCTTATTATACGGGAGGATTCGGTGCTGTAGATATGCACTCATATATCACTATTTTATATATAAAATATACTCTCCCCTCCCAACTCTTTTTTCCAGTTTTATTATTTTTTGTGAGAAGGATATAATAAAAGTGTGAAGAAAGAGTTGGAACGGAGATAATATATATTTTTTACGTATACTATTCCATAGGGTGGACAAGACATTTTTTTTTTTTTTTATCGGTAAATGTTAGTAGTTAGTGGTTAGTAGTTAGAAGTTAGTTCACCAAGTCTCCATACACTCATATCTCGAAGTCAATCTTATATTTTCCTCCTATTCGTTTTCAAAGGAAATCGAATTTGAGTCACTCACTCAAATGATATGTGAATATCCACTTTCATAAAAGAATTGATAGAATAAAAATAAATAAGAAAGTAAAAAATATACATAGTTAAAACTCATATTAGGCCTTATGATGTGTCTCGTACAAAAAAATTCGTATGCCAATATAAGGTTAAATAATAAATAAATTGTTAGCGATCGACTCAGAATATTTTGTCTACTACTTAAATGATTCCTTCTACTCAAATATCTACATAAAACACATATATTAAAAAAACAAGCCTCTCATAATTTGAATTCATGTGTTGAATTTTTTGACGAGCACTGCATTTGAGAGCTATTGGGGTTTATCTTCGTCTTGCTCGATCAGTTTGTTGTTGATGAGTGTTTTTTTTTTTACTTCAACTGTTACAGCTAAGAACTTGTCTGGATGATATTCTTCTTTTTTGGGAGATAGATTTCTTCTTAGGGTCAATTTTGAGATGTTGACATACATGTTTAGGATCTATGTCAATCATATTCGGTATACCAAGCAAACACGTTAATGTTAGTCTTGAGGAAATTGATGATCTTCCCCTCGCATTGTTGTTGGGATTCAAGGGCTAACATTGACCTCTAAATCTGGGGAAGCAGAGTCGATTGGGATGTGCTCAAGTTTCTCAATAGGTGTTGATTCATTTGGTTCCTTGTGGATCTTTGAATTTGCCTCGTGGATTGAGATCAAAATGAGTTGGTTCAAAACCGAGTCTTGAATCCAGATCCTATTGGTATGCTTTTAAGACGAGGTCGACATCCATTTGTTCCTCTTGCTCGAAGGCAGGGTTGACCTTAGTTATAGTGCATTCATTTGGCGTTTAGAAATTTAAATTTAGGGGTCGTTTGATATAATTGTAAGGAATGGAACGGGTATAGGAATGGAAAGAGTATGGAATGAAAGTTATAGTTCTCATATAGTTAAACTATGATTGATTCCTTAGTTTTAGAAATCAAAGTTATAGTAGAGTCATTCAAATCACACACTATGACTTTGATTACCATTACTCACCCCCAAAAGTCTCCAACCAAATACCCCCTTAGTGTTGAATTTAAATCTGAACTCGAGTAGTTTAAACCTTTTCTTACCATCGTCTGATTCCTTTTATCGTATAAACTATAACCACTTTTGTAGGAAACTTGATACAATAAAAGTAAGTCGAGACATCTGTCTCAAAAATCTCTAGAAAAGGGCATCCTAGAATATTAGTATAGATGCTCGTCATATCAACTATTAGAAAGTCTAACTATCTGGTAGTTCTAACTTTGTTGTCATTGCAGTACACGAGCTCCATAGGAAGCTTGATTCTTCCATATATCAAGACAGTAATATCATCAAATTTTTTCAGTATAGTGACGTATGTCTTGATGCAGTTGGTAAGATTACCCATTTGATCCAACACTACTTTAAAAATTATGTTACAGAAACAACCATTGTTCACCAGAATATGGTCGACAGTCATGCTGAGGATGATGTTGGAGACGATAAGGGCATCGTTCTTTGCTCACGTGATCCCCTCTTGATTTGTGTTCGTGAAGGTGATCACAATGATTTGGAGATAGTTGGTATTGGGGAGGGCTAATGAGCTCACGTTCTCGAAGGCCACACTTCTTAGTCTTTCATTTTCTGTTCGGCATGTTGCAATCAAGGAAGAGTCGCTCCTCCCTGCTTGCAATATGTTTACACGCTTCCTGCGTTCAGAGGAGGGATATCATCCTTGTCATCTTCGTCATTAAAGATTTCAATTGCGACTAGAGATGGGGCTGAAGGAACTTGGTTATGGTGTCGATGAGCGCCTCGGTGTTGATTTTCCTTGCATGAGTTGACTTTTTGATGAAATCGTTCAGTTAGCCCTTCTCGAATAACTTCTAAAGTTGTCAAAGAAGGTCTCTACATTCGCTGGTGTTCTACCCCAACCATCATGGTAAGTGAACTAATTTGGATTTACCCAATCTGCCTCTATTGCCGTGGATGGCCTTGGATTTTTCCAATATGTTGGAATAATGAATGACATTTAAAACATAAGTTGAGGTGTCTTTTAACTTCTCCAAGAGCTGGACCTTGATGCTCTCGTCAAACTTCTTGAAAGTTCTCGGAGGCCTTCTTGGAGTTATTTCTTTTCCTGGACGAGTGTACCTTGGCCTACTCCTCGTCCTTGGACTCCCCCATTCTCTGGACGAGCATCTTTTGACGATAATCATATCGTCTGCTTGCCCTTCAAACTTAGCATAAGTGGTGGAGAGATTCTTAGATAGGTTGTGGAACATGGGAAACTTTCCATGAACCAATCGAGGATGGAATTGAAAGCGAGCTCATCGTTTATGGGTTCACCTGTAAGGATTATTTTGTCGACCTTATCAATGTAATCATCATCAGAGTCTTCCTCCTTCCTAACTCGCATCAAGCAATGTTACCTCTCTAGTCTGGAGATCTTTGCTACAAGGTAGGTGGTGAATTTATCATCAAGCTTGGTGAAGTTTCGGACGGATGCACCTTGCCCCATCATATAGTTACGGTCAAGGATGAAAATATTGGTATCGATGGAAATATCGGTACCCTGAATTTATGGATATATCTGTGAAAATATCGATATCGAATATCAATATCGGTAAAAAATAGAAAATTCACGAAAATTTCATTAAAATGATGAAAATTTAACATGAAATTTTAGACAATATTATTACTAGTCTTAATACATTAATTGAACTTAAAATCTCAATAAAATGAGAATCTTACAACAAACATATCAAGAAAATATACGTAAGAAATATAAAACTATACAACAATTGTTCATAATTATTGAATATTACATAATTAATACCAAAATGATGTCCTATGAGCCTCAAATGTAAAAGAAGAAAGACCATCTTGGTCTAAGCAATAATGGTACCAAGTCATCAAATTAGAGAAATTCTGGACGTAATTTTGGACATGCCAATAGTACGTCGTTCTATCTTGTCCAACTGTTTGACCATGAATTGGATAGTGTGGACTTACCCAATCACCATCTTGTTGAGACATGCTTGAACCTCCATGTGGAATTTGAGGGTAAGAATCTTCAAAATTGCTCTGAGTCCTTCAGTTGAATTGTGAACTCCCACGTGTATCATAACCATAAAATTCTTGATCACTGCGATCGGTGTCCATACTCATGGAATGAAGACTGATTGCAAGTGATTCTATGTCAGTGTTTGAGCTCCCTTCCTGGGTCCAATTACGTCTTTTTACATATTCCTTGCCAATAACACATATCCCTGGACCTCCTGCTCTAGATCCATGATCTTCATCTTGTGTTGCATGTGTGAAGTCAGCCTCACATGTAAATGGACTCATAGGCATTTGACTTGAGATATAATTTCCACCATTTCCACCATCGCTACTTCCATTATTTTCTCCATCATTTGTTGAGGCATCCCTAGTACCAAATGAGTCTGAACCACTAGCACTACCAATTTCTCGCTGTAATACTTCATTCACATCAATACCATATTCATGTGCAGCAGCAGCTACTTTTGGATTAGGACGTCCTTCTTCATCATCTAAGTGCATTGGCCGAATCCATTGAAAAAGTGGATCGCTTTCCTTATCGCTTGTTGCAGCAGTTATATCCATTAGATCCAAGTATTCGGTCTCAGCAACTTTATCATCTTCAGCCTCCATATCCCGTATCTTTATCTTCATGTTGTAATAGCAAAATTCAAGTTGTTGAAGTTTTGGGTATGCAAGACGATTTCGCTTTTTGTGACAAAACTCGTATGACCAATTTTCTCAATGTAAGAGCAGAAGTGCCATACATAACCCACCATTCAGCTATCAAATTTTAAACAAAATGAAATATATATTAATATGTAGTAATATATACAACATATATATTTTTAAATAAATAATTCAACCAATAAATAACTTACCAGTTACCATTGTAGTTCAAGAAGCAACAGCAGTATGATTACCAAACTTTTTTTTCCATCACGAAAATATGTAAGCTTTACATATAAAATATTATGTTAGAAAAATGACAATAATTTTGGATTAAAATAAATAAGAATAAAAAAAGTAGAACCTCATTTCCAGATTTAGCTGAACCGTCATAATTTGGATCCAACTTGTAAAAAACTTGATGTACGGCATCAATTAAACTTGGATCCTCACCAAGTCCTTGTCGATATTGAAATCTTGGATTCAAATAATAAGCTACAATAATATTCACGAAAATTTACTTAGGAACTCATAATATCATGCAATTCATAAAAAAATATAAATTATCAATGAAAGGTAAAATAGTTATAACCTGCAGCATGGAGTGGATGAGATAGAGTACGATCCCACCTGGATTCAATAATCTCCAACACCCAATTTGATCCTTTTATGCATCGAACCTTTTCTTTCATAGCATGGAACAAATAGTACAAAATTGGCATTGTAGGAACCACTTCAGTATCCACCATTCGAAAAACACTATATAGTGGTTCATAAATAGCCACCACATGTTGTACATGATCCCAAAATGTGTGATCAAGTACTTATTTTTCTAACTGTTTGCCCATGTTTGTACGACTAAGTTGGTTTGCCGCCCACTCATCGCTAGTGAATAATTGCTTCAGGCTAAATTTTTTCTTCAAGAGACTATTCAATGCGATGTAGTTAGTCGCAAAACGATTAGCTCCTGGACGCACAATATCTCCTTGACACACCTCTCGCATCAATGCAAGTAACCAACCATGATTATAAATATAGTTGGTTAATTGCCTAGCCTTAGCAATTACATATGCAATCTGCTTCTTTTTATGAAGAATGTGGAGAAATTATTTTTATGATGTAGGAGGAAGAAGAAGATGTTATGTTTTTTTTTTAATCATTCGACGAAATAATGTATATAATATGTGTAATGTGTTATATGATATAACTTATATGCATTCAAAATTAATAAAAAAAAAGGACACAAGACCTTGAATGATTGAAATGACAAAAAGGAATTGATTCACTGCCTTCCAGCAAAGGTGCATTTCCAATTGACTACATGACACACTACACACTAATGTTGTTGAGTCCCGAGGATTGAAAAAAAAAAATTAATACCGATAAATTACCGAAATTTGACCAATAAAGTACCGATATTTCCACGATATTTCTCGATAAGTTGTACATTTTGAATTACATTTGACCGATATCGATATTACTCCCGAAATTTCCTGATATTTAACCGATATTTTGAAAAAATATTCGTTCAAGTGAATTTCCATATCGGTGCCGTGAAATTTTCGAAATTTTGGCAAAATTTCGGTGATTTTTCCCAAAATTTCAAACCTTGGATGCGGTACTTGTTGAGGTGCCTATTTAGGTCTGTCTTTCCTTCATAGAGTGAAGTGTGAGGAAGAATGATCTTGATTTGGTTCGGGGCTCTCGATCTTGTGGAAAGAGGTTCACTGTCGACGGTCGAATGACACGGATAGCCATTTTTTGCAACGAATTTATTCTCTACCTCATTCAGTCTATTTTACAAGACGATTATTAGATATTGCTGATTTTCTTATTCGACAACTAGAGCAAAGGAATAATCGACCGGCAAGATCCTTGGGCCGAGGCGATCCTGTGCAGATAGAAGCAAATTCTAGGCAAAACTCAACTTTCACTTGGAAGAGTTCGCCCGCCTGGAAGTCGTCAAAGGCAGTAGCTTCATATGCAGGTTTCTTGAAGATCTTGTGCGAGATTCTGGCAAGGATAGGTCATAAGGGACCTCACAGCTGGTCGCCCCATGAGGATGACCTAGATTGACTCTTTGGCCCCAAGTGGCTAAAAATTGAGTGAAAGTGGATCATTCCTATTTGTCCATCGTGGAACTGTGATGATGTCATAGAATTGAGTTTGAAGATTGTGATCTTGTATTATGAGCCTTAAAGGTTGTATTTGTAGCACAAAGTTTGTTCCTTGTGTTGTCCTAATCTTTAGGTAAGATCTATGCATTTAATGCATAAATTTGTGCTCTTACAAAGTCTGAGCCAAATTCTCTGTACAAGATGGATACGATATTATAAGGTTTGGACAACAGTCTATCTATACGTGACCCTCTGAAAAATGGATAAGTATTCCCTAAACTAGAGTTTGAACGACTCACTCTACATATGATACTATGAGACAGACTAAAAGAGAACATGACATTGTTTGCCGAAATGAGCTTAAATCAAACTTCACCTGAGGAGGTACGAGGTCCATTAGGGTTGATATCCCTAATACTTGATGAGATATTGCGAGATCAACGAGATCCAAGTTGATATTTGTTGAGGTCTGACGGGATGGGCAAACTTTTGTTTGTGCCCCTCCAAGATCTGCTGGAGTAACTGAAAGGGTGCAAATGACGCTTGATGGTCATCGGGTGGTTGAATGGTGCCAAGCGCCTAGACCGCCTAGGCGATGCCAATGTTTTTTAATTTTTTCTACTAATGTTTAATTTTTTCTAAACATATTTTAATTTAAATACACATTATATGATAAATTATAAAATTAAAACATAGATAATAGCCAAAATACATTTTTCACAAAATATAACAAGTAAACAAAATTTTAAAAACTATGATAATACGACATTGTCTAACTTCTAAATGAAATACAAAAATAGCAAAATACATTATTCGAATAAATTATGAAATAGTTCAATTAATTTTTTTTAATAATTTAATTTATATTTTTTAATTTTAATTTTAACATTTAATTTGAAATAACAAAAAATAATAAAAAAAAAGAGTAATGGTCGTGTGTGTGCAATTTAAAAAAGAGTAATTTGACAAAATTTTCTTGACAATTTAGTCTATACATCGGCAGCCGTCATTTACATCACCGAGTAAGTGGAGTCACTCTTGGTGCAACCGAGATCACTGAGCTTCCTATAACGAGGCCATCAACAGAAGCTAAGCACTTAAACTTGATGCTATGAATCTTATGCGGTT
The DNA here is from genome assembly GCA_026898435.1 of Prunella vulgaris. Classification (NCBI taxonomy): domain Eukaryota; kingdom Viridiplantae; phylum Streptophyta; class Magnoliopsida; order Lamiales; family Lamiaceae; genus Prunella; species Prunella vulgaris. The sequence goes on along the minus strand of JAPKLY010000507.1, from coordinate 57,211 downwards.
TGAAGCCCAGTTATTATAACTAATGCTACAACAATCTCATCTACAACTACTAATTATATTTCGATGCAATCAAAACTTAATTATATTGCCAAATCAACTAACTCTAGAAACATATATTCGTAAACTGTTTGGGAAAAAAATTGCTACATAATTAAATTTGTCTATAAAATTTTCTAACAAAAAAATTTTCATTGTGAAATTATCTACAAATTACCAACAAAATTTTCTAATCAATTAGGCATCTTCATACCTTAGTCTATAAATAATTGACCAAAAAAATTAATTTATTTATAAAATAAAAAATATAAGTTAAGACTATAAAAATTGTTACAAGAAGATATTTTGTCTTCAAGACTGTTTTGTAACATTATTTTATGAACTATTACAAAAATTGTTTCAACGGAGGGAGTGAAAAAAAAGAAAAGAACAGGACGTTTTGGCACAACAAATAAGCTTCGTTTGTTTTACCCCAAGAATTGGCAACATAAAGCAATTGAGACTTTTGGTATGAATTTCATCACAAGGTCACTGGGACTTTTGGTATGAATTTTTTTTAACAAAGCTGAGAATAAATATATAATTATTATAGCAGCTAGTGAGAATAAAAAATATACACAATATTACTTTTTTTTTAAATAAGACAATCATTATCATTACATTCTTCTCATTTTATAATCATTCTCTCATGCTACAATCAACAATTTTTTTCAAAATTGAAACACAACACTAATGATATAACCACCATGAAGACAAACACAAGCAAACAGTATAAAGGGAAAATAATGGAATATTTAATTCCTATTTCTATTGAAAATTTTGAAACAAACACCCCTTAAACTTTTAATAATGCAACGAGGGGTTTCAACGGCTTGTAGCACACCAGATTCAACGAGCTTACACAATCAAACCGAATAACACATTCATAAGAAGCATCACCATTTCAATATAATTTGGCTGAACCTAGCAAGAATATCAGTTCAAATAATCAAGAAGTTACACCAAAAAATGCACTCCAAGCAATTATCTAATTTACCACACGTGGTACAAATTCTGAAATCAGCAATCGAATGAAAGAACACAACAATCTGAACTGCGACTGGTTAAAGGACTCTCATTAAATTAATTCCTCGACGTATTAAATTTTGTAGCTTCCCTTGCACTCATATAGTAATCACATGCCTATGACATATTGCTTCAGCTTCTTACTTCTTACATTGATGATAAGTCTCCAATCCCCATGTATTTTAGCCATTCACAACATCTCAAAATGGTAAATAAACTCTCAGGTATGACTTATAATTTATGTTTTAGGTGGGAAGTGTGGCCCATTGGGTTACTTCCCTTCCCCTTGCATGTGGGCTGTCTCCCAAAATGCACCTCTCCAGGCAATGGACAGATCCATTTTATTACCGACAGTCTAAATTCTAGGACCAAATATTCATGCAATTCTAAAAAAACGAGTAAACTACGCATCAGAAATGCAATGTGAAACCTTATTAACAAGGATGCCATCTCCTAGAAAATAAAGGCATGAAAGTGTAACAGAGTGTTCTACAACTGAAAGTCCCAGTTCATCAACATCATTGAACTTGAGCATTACACATTTTATGAGTCCAGCTCCAACATATCGTGGTTTTTATAAGAAAGAAATTGATGTTAGCTGTTGAGCTTTAAATGTAGAACACAAAATGATCATGTTCACCTATTGGACAACCATTATGATTAGCTTGAATCCCTTAAAAGGTCACCATTAGACTCAAATCCCCTCAACATTATTCAAGAAATAGCCACATAAAAGTTACAAATTTTGTGTAAATTATTCTAAAATAAATACCCAATGCTCAAGTTACAGTAAGCAAGATATTCCTCAAGAAATTGATCAAGTACAGAACACTATTCAACATCACATTCACTAGATTTATCGTCAACACCAAATTCACTTACAATATCCCAAAGTTAGCCAGAATCAACAAAGAAAGGAGAAACATCAACCAGCCATATACAGAACATCATACATAAATAACTGGAATCTTCCATCAAACCTGAAAATTTATTATGTCTTTACGGAAGATCTGAAAATTTAACTGATCAATTTCAGCCCGAACCTTTCCGGCTATCATAATCAAGGATTTCGTCATCGGTAACGGACCTGGAGTGCTGAACGATAGATCGCCCAATAGAATTAATCCAATCCTCCTTCTCCTTCTCCGAATCGGCGATGAAGTACATCGTATCATTCCGGGTCGACAATTCGAAGGCGAATTGCCGATTGAGCACGTCCTCGGCGCCCTTGACGGTGAGGCAATTGGCCACTGGAATGACGCCGCGTGGCCTGGAGGCGCGGGTGACGGTTGATTCCTTGAACCAGAAGAGCTTACCCTGCTTCAAAACGAACCAGCGACGGCGCCATGTCTTGATGTACTCGCCTTGCTTCATGAGCCATCCGCCTCGCTCGGGTGTTCCCCAGAACTCCACGCCGTCGTAGTCGTCGGCATCGGCTTGAGTCGAGCCCATCGCGGCTCGCCATAGGCTCGCCATGGATGGTGATTTTGAGAGGGATTGATGAGAGAGAGAAGAAAGCTGAATAGAAAGAAGAGGGCTTTTGTAGTTAGTTCGTTCTTTATCGGGTATCTTTTTATTTTTATTATTATTTATTTTTGGAGTGAGTTCTGTGTACGATATTAATTTAAAAAGAAAAAATTAAAAAATTTGCAGATTAATAGAGTTAAAATATTTAAATTCGCAGATCTTGATCGGTCGGGTTGGATTTGGATAATTTTTAAATTTTAGGATTTGATGTTATTGTATGAATAAATTTATGTTACTATAAGACCAAATATGTGTTACTGTAAGAACAAATAATATTTTTTTACATATATTCAATTGTTTTTGTAGAGATTTTTTTTAATACAATGCAAAAGCAATATGAGTTACTATAAGAAAAAATATTAATTTTTCATAAATATTTATTGATTTTTATAGAAAATATTATTTTTTAAGATGTAGTAACACATATGTTCATGTGGTATATATTATGGGACTGCTGAGATATAATAACACATGTAAGTTATTATTACATTAACAACATATTATCAACATTAAAAAAAATTAAGAAACACATATTTTTTCTTGTAAAAATACATATTATCCTTAGAGATGTTAAACGGGCTGACTCAAACTCATTAGGGTCAGCTCTATAGGACTGCGGGCCTTAGCGGTTCGTTCTTAGCGGACCACTAATATTCGAGACCTAACCCTAACCCTAGCGGTCCGCGGGCTAAACGGACCACTACCGGGCTCGGGTAAAAAATTTAAAAAATTAAAATGTAATATAAAATACAAAGTCAAAATTATAATAATGTCATATTATTCAAACATTGTTCAAAAGTTCATACAAATTACATCTAAACATAATTCATAAAGTTCACACATTTACAATTAATGATTTAATAACTAAAATAATACATAACGTTCACACATTAATAACATAATACATAAAGTTCACACATTAACAACATAATCCATAAAATTCACACATTAACAACTAAAATTTAATAAATATCTGCAAACTCTTCAATTTTCAATATTAGATCCTTCCTTGGACAACTCTAATCTAATAGGTAGTATTTATTTATATTATGTTTTTAATTCTTAATTAATCATAAATTAATAAATTAATAAGTAATAAGTATAAGGTAATTAATTAACTTTCACCCCCTTTCCAATTTATTATAAGTAATTTACATTTTACATATTTAAATTATTAATAGAAACAGTATACAGGAAGTCAAGTACTCAAGTTGTCCTCCCCCCCTTTCAATTTAAATATAATTAATATTGTGATAACAATTTTTATGTAAATAAAATATTTATTAACACTTGAATGATATACAATGATTTATTTGAATATATTGGGTTCTTTCCCTCTAACTTGTCCTCCGATTCTCCTTCAACTTTGACTTAGTTTAATTTGACTTTGACTTGGCTTGACTTGAAACGTTTATCCAAGGATGGAGTCATCTTGTTTTGGATCGAGCGAAGTCTTTGAAGATTTTTTATGAAGAACGCTTCAGATTTGGTGAAGAACGATCTTCAAATCTTCAAGTCTGGCTTTGAGGTTGAAACACTTGATTGGAGGGGTCATGGACCTTGATCTATGAAAGGAGTGCGCTTGTGTTTGAATTTGGTGAAAATAGCTTGAAGGCCGCGAAGAACGTTTGAAGTCTTCGAAGTTGATCTTCAAGTAGAAAGATCTGATCAGAGGGATTGAGCTCCTTGTTTCTGATAGAAGGATGTTTCTGGATGAATATAGCGAAAAACGGTTTGAAGACAGTGATGAACACTTGTTGTCTTTGAGTTGTTCTTGGACTAGAAATGTCTGATCAGAGGGATTCACTCCTTGATTCTGGATCAAAAGGTGTTTCTGGTCGAATTTGGTGAAGAACGCTTGAATATGACAAATAACGGTTGAAGATCCTCAAGGCATTCTTCAAGAAAAATGTCGGATCGACGGGCAATAGGCCCTTGATCTTGAATCGAACATTGTTTCTGGAAGGATTTGACGAAGAACTGCTTGAACTTCGAAGAACGTCTTCAGATTTGGTGAAGAACTCTTTGAATCTTCGAAGGACTTGATTGTTTGATCTTCTTAGCTCGCAGGTTGCTCTTAGAGAGGATATTGTTGTTTGCTCGTTCGTCTTCGCTCATCTTCGATGATTTCAATCTTTCGGATATGCTGGTCGTTGTGTGTAGACCACTTACGAATGAACAAGAAAGACCCCTATTTATAGGGTAGAGAGGTGAAGACCTCCTTTTGTGCCCTGACACATGGAGTTGTCCGGTTGGTTGATGTCAATTTGATTGGCGCATTAATGAATCAACCAATTTAGTTTGATTGATTTCCACCGTCTTCTTTATTTAGACGAGACATTTCTGATTTCGCATAAATAAGGCAAATCAGCCATTTATTGTCATTTACGTGTGCCAGGAGACTCGTAATTTAATAATGACTTGTACCATATACAATAAATATCATTTTTGACTATTTAATTAGAGAATTAATTTGATAAATCATCAATATTAAAATAGTAATATATGTTGATATTTATTTAATTTATACACGTGTCATTATTTAATTGAGTTGTCTCTCCATCCCGGATTATATGTGTTTGAGAAGGGATTGTATTTCCCTCTCTGAAAGTGCCCAGTATCCACAGAATTGACATGTGCTTTAATCTCATCAAGCAGAACTCGACACGTGTCTGTGGTATATGATCAGTGGTATGGCAGAGCTTACATGGTGTGACTTGTGAGAGTTCTGCCGCGACTTTTCTAACAAACGAGGTCAACTTAGCTAAACTTTATGGATTATTTTAGTTATTAAATTATTAATTGTACTTTATAATAAATTTTATTTTTTTTAATTTTTTTACCCAAACCTGATATTGGCCCGTTTAGTCCGCAGACCGCTAGGGTTAGGGTTAATCCCGAGTATTAGTGGCCCGTTAAGAATGAACCGCTAAGGCACGGGACAGTTTAGACTTGCAGCCCTGTAAAGTTAGGGCTAGCCCGTTTAATACCTATATGGTGTATATATGAAAATTAACTAATTAAGTCCTCTTCGTTGATTCCATGACTCTTTCAAATTATATAGAAATTGAGATGGACTTTGATTATGCATAGCCCATCACTGAAATGTGTTATCTTTATTCTTTGCATGGGCCTGCTCTGCCTCTCTCCATTAGCTTTAGGTCCAATTGTTTAGCTCAAATTACTTCTTCTCAAAATTAGTTCCTACAAATCCCAAAATCACAATAAAAGAATTAAGGTAGAATTTATTCCATTAAATTCATATAAGTAGAAAAATACGATTTTAATATAAATGTATGATTTTAATATAATTAAGTGTAATAAATTGCTCTCTTATAAACAAAATATCACATATATTTCTACTTATCAACAACTCGCTAATGCCTCAATTACCAAAAAAATATACAATACGGTGTGTAATGTGTGTTTCCGAAAAAATCAAATTAAATTAAAAATCAAGATGCATACAGTGCATCCTAGAATTTGCAATTTGTTATTTATTTAGTGTAACAGAATTTATGATAGATTTGTCTCTATAATGGAAAGAGGAATTTTGCCTCCTTTTTCTTTTTTTCTTTTTTTTCTCATGAGTTTGTAGTAGTAATTTATGTAATCAGTATTAGGAAAGTCTGATCTGGGTGTTACTAAAAAATGTAATAAATTAGTTTGGAAATACATTGAAAACACATCAATATGTTAGTTGGTACCTGTAGTGGAAAATGCTCAACAATGTGATTTCACCATTTCTCACACACACTGAGTGAGAGAGAGACGGGGGGTTCGTGTAGTTGGTGAGAAATTTTGTTTTAATTTTAAATTTTCAAATAGTTTTTTTTAAACATGAAGTTGTTTTAATTTTAAATCTTTTTTTAGTCTGTTAGAAAGTTTATTTTTTCTTTTTCTTGCTTAGTCAAATCTTGTGCCTTCCTGTTCACGTGGCCAATTGGATGTTGTTATTATTATTATTTTTTTGATACTATAAAATTGTATTTATAAACAAGTGATAATTGAACTTAATAATTAGTAGACTGGAATTTTTTTTTCACTTATAAATATTATTATGAATTTAATGTAATTTATTTTTGCACTTAAAAAACTGAGCAAATAAAATTATTAGGAATACTATAAAATTGAACTTATAAATAATTGTTAATTGAATTTAATAATTATTTGATTTGAATTTTTTTTTCCACTTATAAACATTATTGTGAAATTTAATGTAATTTATTTTGCACTTAAAAAACTGAGAAAAATAAATTATTGGGGCACATTTATAATTGAACTTTAATAATTAATAGACTCCAAACCCAACTTCTTGTAAAGCGGTTCAAAACCGAGTGTAGAGAGCTGTTTTAATTAGATCTCTCCAAACTTAAATGTGTAGTAGTGAAATAGCGTAATTTTTTAAAAATACACTTTGAGTTTTACGGTACACTATGTACATACAAGACTAAGACATTTTAAAATCAATGCATAGTGAAATCTCAAATTAAGATATTAATATAAAAATCTAAAACATGTACTTTGTAGAGTAAAATAATTTTAGAGTTATGATATATCTCACGATTTAATTTAAAAAAAAAATTAAAAAAACTTAAATATAAAAACAGCATGATTCAATCGAGATTTTGGTTGGATTTTATCAATTTTTATCGATTTTTCTTGATAAAATTTAAAAATAATTTGCAAGGAGTAATTGAATTGAAATTCTCGATTCAATCGATTGAATGTTCTTAAAAACAGTGATGTCGAATAAAATATGAATTATCACTTCCAGTAGAAGTGATGAGTGCACAGTGCATTGCTAATCCAAACAAAATATGCAAAGCCACAAGCTAACAACTCGGGACATGGGCCCTCGTGAAATCTGCAGAGATAAATTATAAATTTTTACCGACAAAGGTAGAAAATATTTAAAAATTGAAAACAAACACAATGGATAAACAAATTATATATTAAGTTGTTTTATTAAAAATAATAGTTATTTTTATTAAAAAGTGTAATTTATTTTTATTAATAAATAATACTAAATGCTGTTGGAACTGATTTAGTTATAAACATTAAGCAACTTCGTAACTCGAACAAGTTTAACAAGTATACATACGAGAATAAGTAAAACCGTGAACTGCAATCACGTTACTTGGAGGAAATGTAAATTCTGAATTATCTCGTCTGCAACTTTTAATTATATTATGGATATGCTCTCTCACAAAGATCTCCGAAGAACTCGGGTCACTCACTCAAGGAGTCCGATGGTCAGGTGAGTTAGGCTAATTCACCTGGTTTAATTTAATTTCTTATTATTATATCCAAAATATTATAATCTAAATATCAAAAAAACAAATTCAAATTAAATCTCTTAATATCCCATAAAATCAAATAAATCACATTATCTCTTAATACACTTAATTTGACCGAAATAATTGATTTCTTCATATGACACCTTGACTTGGTAATTTCACTCTCTTGATCCAAAATAATCGGCCACTAAAGTAACTCAATAAAGGCTGTTTATTTTTTTATGCTAATTTATACCCAAAATATTTAATTATTTCCTTATCTTAATAATCAAATCAAATCAAATCTTATATTTCCACTAACGAAGTGCAGACTCTTGGTGGAAATTGTCTTTTCAAGTTGAAGATTAAAACTTGCTCTCCAAGTTGACTAAACAGTAGAGAATTTCTTGGTACTCTGAGTATAGCTTAGTATTACTTTAATCCTTAAACAATAGTACTTAAAATCCTAATTTAATCCTCAATTAAATCACCCAATATTCCCCTCTTGTTGGTTGTAGGTTGTTTTTGATAAATTGACCTATTTTCTAATTGACCCATGATTGTAGGTTATTTTTTATAAATTTTATGATAGAATATTCTACACAAGATTGTCTCTTTTTTGAAATATTTATTAGTTAGCCAAAAGAATATGTGTCAATAATCTAACAGATGTAACATGAGATGTAGCACTATTGTGTAACAAGAGATCTTGACCGTAAATTTAGGAATAGCGAACCCGTAAGAGTGAGGGGCGTCGAAGATGCGCTCGATAGAGGAAGGCTATATAACTATTTGACTCGATAGAGTAAAATTAGGAATGAGCATAGCAAATTACAATATCATAAGGATACATATCATGTGATGTCATTACTTTAAAGTTATTGAATGTAAAATTCTTGATGGATAGTAAAAATATATGTTTATTTTGAAATTTTAGCTCTTAATGTCAAATCATATTGGATAATGATTGATATCGTATTATTTTGATATATTATGTAAGATTAAAATTGGAACGAGAAAGAATGAGTATGAAAAAAGTTAAAATGTTAGGATTTATTGAATCTTAGGTGTGGATGGAGTGTGAAAATAAAATTTTAAATCTCTAACTTGAATAGGATGAGAGTTGAAAATCCTAATTTCAAACGTGTAATTTCCAAAACAAATAGGAAAGTAAACGAGCTGAGCCAACCGAGTACCACCAAGCTCGAATTTGGCTAGACTCGATGGATTTTTTTTATTTTTTGGTTTGAACTTTATTTATTGAGCTCAAGTTTGGCTCGAATGTAAAATATTTTGTTCGCGAATAGTTTTAGTTCGGTTTGTTGATGTAATTTTTGTAAGCACGATTATGTGGCTATAATCACGTCAATTACACCAATAATAAGCTGAAATAGATGTATACGTGAGGTTTTATATGTAAGCAGGTAGATCGTATATATAAGTACGTCGTTTAAGTAGCATCTCGTTATGGGGTAAATTCCGTATCCTTTATTCGAATGAATTCGATTACATTATAAAGGAAATACAAGCTGCTGGATCGTCACCAGCCTGCTTCATCATAAGCTGCTGATCAGCAGCCTGCTTCACTAGAAGCTGCTGAACAGCTACCTGCTTCACTATAAGCTGCTGACTCGTCACCAGCTTAACAACTGGCGACTCGTCAGAGCGTTCTTCAATCTGGCTCTTTCTTCGTGCTCGATCAATTCTTCTGGACATGTCAATTCGGACTTGATTAATTACTCTCTTAAGCACGCACGTCGATTATTTTATCAACAATTGCCCCTAGCCTGGTGTTTGTTTGAATCATTAGATGAATAACGAGCATCAGGCTATAGATGCATCAAGTGTGGCTCCGCATGATTCTATAACCGTGTTACGAATACATAGAAGGACGCTACTGGCCTCGTTAAAAACCTAGCCGTAAATCACCCTTGTGGATAAACCGGTCGTAGGGAAAAAAGAGTACCGTGCAATCCTTCCAGATACCCATATGTTATTTGAATCTCTGCGTTCATTGCTCCATTCGTGCGGGCTGGGTGAGCACTGGCTTCTTGTGTTTCTTTATACATGCAAGTAGATGCATTTGAAAAATAGTTTGCAGCTTTTCAATCTTCCTGGAGATCCTTTGTGCTTTGCTATTGCTGGAATATTCAATGTATGGTTTCCTGGCGAGCGCTTCCGCTTGGTTACTTTACGACTTTCGTTGTAGTGCCCTGCTTCTTTCATACTGATGGATGATATTTAGCCAGCTGAGATGCCACCATTCACTCCGGTTGAAGGATAGATTACTCCTGCCGTTGGTGAATATGCCCCCAACTGTTTATATTTTTCGCACGTTATTGTCTTTTGCTCGCTTTTATATTTTGGTACGCAAATGTTCGTTTTACACCACTTACGGAAGTGAATTGTTCGTCTTACGCCACTTTAGGGCCGCAAATCGTACTTTTTTGCTCTCTTGGGCGATTAGGTTTTATAAACCTTGCCTTAGACACTTTTGTCTTTTGAGAGTCTTTTTATGTTAGGCTGTGGGTTCTTAGCGATCCTTTAAGAAGGATTCTTTGGTGAACCTAGGCACTTTAGTGGCCGTGGGTTCTTAGTGATCATTTAAGAAGGACACTTTAGTGAACCTGGGCACTTTGATGGCCTTTACCTCGAGCTTTGACAATAACGTTTTTTGGGACTAGTGTCCTTGCGTATTTTGAGCTTTTTGCTTTTTGATGGTTTTTTGTATCAGGGTCTGCCCCCCAGTGTAGTGTTGATGTATCAATAGTTTCACGCTCACATACTTGTTCATCGAGTTGTTTGTCTGAGTCTTGAGCTGCCTGCTTGAGTCAGACAACCAGCTAACTGCTCTTTAACAACATTTTCTCCTGCCCCCCATTCAACTGTTGATTGTGATTTATGATCAAGAGTTGAATGATTTGAAATGTTCTGGCGTATCGCCAACCTGCATCGTCAATATAGGCGGGATGGACATCGCCTATAAAAACGGGATAATCCTGCCTTCAAGAAAAGGATTACTGCTTCGAGAAGGCGCATCGCCTATAAAGGCGAAATCATGCCTCTGGGAGGCGCATCGCCTATATAGGCGTCGTCGTCAATATAGGCGGGATGGACATCACCTATAAAGACGGGATAATCCTACCTTCAAGAAGGATTACTGCTTCGAGAAGGCGCATCGCCTATAAAGGCGGAATCATGCCTCTGGGAAGCGCATCGCCTATATAGGCGGGATAGACATCGCCTATAAAGACGAGATAATCGTGCCCAAAGGCATCTGTGATAATCGTGCCCGGAGGCATCTGGTGATAATCGTGCCCGAAGGCATCCTGGAATTTAATTGCTTTAAGAAGCAATTTTTTTTCTCTGGATTTTAATTGCTTTAGAAAACAATTTTTTCCTTTGGGAATTTAATTACTTTAAGAAGCAATTTTTTCCTCTGAAATTTTAATTGCTTTAAGAAGCAATATTTTCTTCTAAAATTTAAGATGGACCAAAATTATAATTTAATCAAATTGGGCTCATATAAATTATTTGACCCGAGTTTTAATTAAACTAAATTGTATGATCATTTAATCAAATTAGGCCCATTCAATAATTTGGCCTAAATTTCTTTGTTGCTTTCGGTAGAAATTAGTTTCAAAATCCACTTATGGGCGCATAATGAGGAGTTGGAGTACTTGGTCAAATTCAGCTGCTGCTTTTGATTTTTTTTTTAATTGCCAAAAACATATAATTTTTTTTTTTAAATCGGCAATTAATGTAGGAATTGATTAAGTCAACATTTGTTAACTCCTTCCTTTTTACTCATTCGTAACCAAGGCACCTTGAGTTGCAATTATAATTTGACCAACTCAAATTATAATTTGTAGCAGGGTGGTCATATTATAATTTGTAGTGGGTGAAATTACAATGTTTTTTATATTTTAGA
>JAPKLY010000507.1:0-37143 GCA_026898435.1 Prunella vulgaris | reverse complement strand
TACTATGTCCCCTAAAATGATTGTCTTCTAGGACATATATACTAACAGGCCCGATTGCAGGCCATCCTCCAAGAGCTCCTCCCAGCTATGAAGCTCAAAGAAAACAACGACCAACGCTGCAACGACCTCGTCCATCAAACACTAGCTCTCTATCGCGAATACTTTGCAGCTACAGAAAGAATTGCAAGAGAGGACGTGTTTCTGGTGATGTCTCCAACTTGGTTAAGCTCCTTCGAGAGGGCCCATCTTTGGATAGGCTGGTTTAATCCGAGTGTGGTCTTTCGTCTCGTTCGCAACAACGTGCTAGATCTGACGGATGAGCAGTCCGAGAGGATCGGCAGACTGACGGAGGAGGTCAAGGAGAAGGAGTCACAACTCTTCGATGAGTTCACCAGGCTTCAGGGATGGATGGTAAGTAATCAATTAAATATTTTGACTCCTATTCTCTGTTATGATGTAGCCGAGTAGTCACCAAAACTAAAATAGTTCTATCTCTCTTTCTTTCTCTCATTCATAATAGCTAAGCACAATTACAAAAAATATTTTTACAAAAAAATTTACAACTTCACTGTATCACAATCATTGATTTTCATTTTAAAGATGTAAGACTAGGACAATTAATCACCTGTAATTTGACCAGAAATGAAAAACAAGTATCTACAGGTGCACTGTGTTACAACTGTAATCACGTGAAATACTTATTGTATTATAGCATATACATCAGATGTTCATATTTGACACTTGTGACACTATATATTGTATTGTGGCATATACATCAGATGTCCATATTTGACACTTGTGGTATTTCCATGTAGGAGCTTTATTTATGTCCAATAGGTTAAGTTTTCTTTTTTTTATAAATGTTGCCTATATTACTTCTGAAAGGAAACCCTATTCCTGGTGAGACACCTGGGAAGCCTGCGGAATGGTCAGGTGAGCAAGATAGATTCAGATGTTGATAATTTGAAGATGGGGATGGAAGCTTTAATTGAGTGTGCCAATTTTCTCAGAAAGAAAGCTGCAGGGATATTAGTGTTGGAGATACTAAAACCTAATCAAGCAGTGAGGTTTTTGGCAGCTTTAGCTACCCTGCAGCTGGTGATCAGGAGGTTGGGGATACAGAGGGATAATGAAGCTCACACCTCAGCACACTAAGCTATTTCTTTGTTTTCTATTGTCGGACTCTATTTCTTTATGTTGTGTGTTGTGTTTTTTTTTTGCTCATTCGTGTTATCATGTGTTTTGTAAGAGGTGTCATATTTAATAATATTATATTATTATGTTTGCATGAGTTTCTGTTTTGTAAGAGGTGTCATGTTTAATAATATTATGTTTGCATGAGTCTACTCAATCACTATGACAAATTTCACTTTTAATAGCACATATATAAGAGCGGGTAATTTTTAAACCGCTGTTAAAGCTTAAAAACCCGCTGTTAAAAGTGTGCCCGCTATTATATGTTAAAAGGCGGAGCTATAACATAGCGGGTAATAAAAACCGCTGTTAAAAGTATGATATCTTTCATTCTAAACACAGCGGTTAAAAACCACTTTTAAATAGTTAAAAACCCGCTATTAAATAGTTAAACAATAGAAATTAAATTGTCCCTCCCCAGAATCGAACCCATGACCTTAGTAAAAATAAAGTGCATAGTTACCATTTGGACAAAGCTAACTATTGTTTATCAATTTGCATTTGTTAATTTAAATAAATTAAAATACCAACTTTAATTTAAACCCTAATTAGAACTCACATTACACATTCCCTCCTTTCTCCTCCCAAAAATTTCTCGTTCTCAGCTGCCAGACGTCGCTGCCTCCTCCACCTCAACAGCCGCCTCCTCCCACGCCGGCGCCGCCTACGCCTGTGCGCTACATCAGACATAGTCGCAGCCTCGCCTCCGCGCTGCCACACGCGATGCACCCCCTGCCGTCGCAGCCTCGCCTCCGCGCTGCCACACGCGATGCGCCCCCTGCCGTCGCAGCCTCGCCTCCGCGCTGCCACACACGAAGTGCCCCCTGCCGTCGCAGCCTCGCCTCCGCGCTGCCACACGCGACGCACCCCCTGCCGTCGCAGCCTCGCCTCTGCTCTGCCACACGCGACGCACCCCCTGCCTCGCCTCCGCGCTGTCAACTGAAGGTATAATTGATGGGATTATATTTTATTAGGGTTTCAAAATTATTTTTTGCAAGTGCGGGCTCAACATTTTTTGCAAACAATTTGCTATTTTGTGACTAAAAATTAGGCATCCCTGTGAATGGACAAAGTTAATATTGTTTGTGTTCAGGCGTCCCTGTGAATGGAATTAATATTGTTTGTGTGAATGGACTAAAAATTAGGCGTCCCTGTGAATGGAATTAATGTTGTTTGTGTTCAGGTTATTTCCCCAGCACTGCAAAGTTGGATTTTGTGAAAAGCTTGGTGCTGATTTGGCAATTGACAACAAAAAACAAAGCTGCAAAAGAAGGTATTAAGTCGCTCACTGCACAAGTAAGAAAAATACTTTGGGATAATTATCTTAATGATGATTTTGAGGTTTGTTTGTGTGTTGTCTACTCTATAGAGTGGTCATTGCTTACTTTTATTATGCTAATTTTATTGCTTTCTCATTTATATCAACTTATTATCTCGACTCTCTTTGGTAAATGGCATCAAACATGTACCAGAAACTAAACTAAGATATGAACTGAAAAATGCTAAATCTTCATTTGTAAAAGTGCTATTAAAATTTGCAGACGTGCTTCTATATTATCTGCTATTCTTTTTTATTAAGTGAAAGTGGAAAGTGTGTGACACAACTAGCCTTTATTTTAGCATCATTTTAGGTGTTAACTTAGATCTGGTTTTTTGCTTTGTATATGATTAGTTCACATTTTTTTATCATGTCAATATGATTACGAACATTGATTTCTTATCTCAGTTGTTGGGCATTTGGTATTGACTTTGCACCTCCATTTTCAGTAACAAAAGAAAGACAAGTAGGACAAAACTGAGAGTAAGTAGCATAAAGAAAGATGGATTTGTGAATGAGAAATACAAGTCTCATATTTGAGTAGCCCATTAACACATCATTATGCTTCCTGCATTGCAGGATTTTATTGTAATCATGTTGCCTTTTATTGTAATTCTCTTGTGTAAGTAGTCCCCGAGACAATAGAAGAAAAAGTCTTGGTATTATGAAACTAACATTTTTTAATTAATTATGTATGATGTTTTCTGATTCTTTATCAGGGAAATGAAGATATAAGATGAGAGAATTGAGGCCGAGAAGAATAGGGTAATGAGTTCTGTAAATTTTTTTTTTTTATGCTTTGATTGATAAAGGACTAATGATGATTTTAAGTTACCCCTGTTCAAGTTCGCTGCTATTGCGGCTGCAACTAACAATTTCTCTGAGGAAAACGTGATTGGAGAAGGTTATTACTGTTGTTGAACTGAAGCCAAGCATATCAGGGAAGAGGGATCATTTCGTCCCTATTCAAGAGCAAGGCATGCCACTGAATGGTAAATTCTTGCAACAATTTAGGTGCATTTGGTAATTTGATTATGATGTTGTGATTTTTATTTTATTGTTTCTCAATGTGGAAAAGTGGGCTTGATGATTTCATTTATGCTAAACTGGGCCACGAATCAAGAAAGTTGGTGGGGTACTTAAGTTCTGTTCTTAGACTTCTTAGTAGCAGCTTTGCAGCTCAATTTCTGAAATTAATAAGAAAACTC
Organism: Prunella vulgaris; assembly: GCA_026898435.1. Lineage (NCBI taxonomy): Eukaryota > Viridiplantae > Streptophyta > Magnoliopsida > Lamiales > Lamiaceae > Prunella > Prunella vulgaris. The sequence continues at coordinate 33,423 of JAPKLY010000507.1, read as the reverse complement.
GACTTGATAAACATTGATGTTTTTTCCGTGAAGTTTCAGAATTAAGCCTTTTCTAATCTGATTTGTTATATATAGAACTGTACTACTTTAGTTATTACAAACTAAAATATTATTGGTACACGGTGCAAGTGAGATAAAAATAATTTTGTGATAATATATGTGTAGCATTAATTTTTTTAATCATGTTGAGTAAAGCCATTTTTCTTCAAATATATATTATAGGCATCAAATTCTTATTGATTAACTCCTAATATGAACTCATAATGACAGTGTTACTGCTCAAGATCAAGTTGGCATAACTAAGGCTCAGCTCCAGAGGTACTGCAAGAGAATATCAAGAGAATATGGTACTGCAAGAGAATATCAAACGTGTTGCTCAAGATTATTTGATTATTATGATGATGTAGTAGTTAATTAATTTAGTTATTGAACACCATTGGTACTTGAATTTATATTGATGTAATGCATTTTAAAGATTATTGCAATGATTAGCAAGTAATGATATGAACTTTTGAATTTTTAGATTTAATGTTATTTATATTAAAATTTATTTTTATTTTAATTAAAGTATAAAAATCGTACTACAAGTTTTATTAAAAAAAAATATAATATTGCAATAATTAAATATTGGAAAAATATTGAGAAAAGAAAGCGGTTATTACCCGCTATGTTTTTTACTTTTAATAGCGGTTAAAATCCGCTCTTATATGTCTATAAAATCGCTGTTAAAGCTAGATATAATAGCGGTTTTAAACCGCTGTTGTTCGGCGCCACTTTTAATATCACCATGTTCAACAGCGTTTTTTCCACCCTTTTAATGGCGGGTTTTACCCGCTATCTATCAGCGAATTTGTCATAGTGAATAAAGAGGTGTCTTAATAATTGCTGGGGGCGCCCTTTTCAACTAAACACAACCTTGGGTTCAAAATTCAATTATATTAAAAAATATATAAAAATTTCCTAATACAAAACTATAATCATAATCTAGTTTAAATCCCATCAACCATCTTATATGGATCTGGAATAATAGAGTTAAATATGAACTCATTCTTCTTTTCCATACTAGAATTTCTCCCGTGCGATCCACAAATTTGTATTAATTATTTATTGGTAAAAATTCTTATTTTCAAATTTACTTATTTATATATCTAATATGTATGTCAAATTAATAGTATAGAATAGTGAAATGTATGCCAAATTAATATATAATATATGTAAGAGAAATAAGGCTAATTTAATATTTCCTTCATTTTAGAGAAATTTTCATATTTTTTTATTTGAAGGCTTCATATTAATTTGCCACTATTAAAAATTAAAATATTAATTTGTGTGTAACTCATAAATGAATACATATATTTATTCATATATATATATTATTTTATTTAAAATAATATTTTTAAATAAAAAAATTCTAGAAGTGTAAATTCTTTAGGGTTGAAGGGAGTATATAACACTTAAAAAATGGATTGAATTGAAAATTTTATGAGCTTATAATATATAAGTGAAAAAATATAACATTAATAAAAACATGTTTAATATCATATCACTCTTTTACAAAGAAAGTGAAGCTCATCCTTCTCCATGAAGCAAGTGAGACAAAACTTGTCCAAACGTATACTGAGAAAATCTTTTAAATTTAAGTATGCATAGTTTCCATACAAAAAATATATCTATATTTTATGCAACGTGTGCAATAATAAAGTACTTTAAATAAGATAAATTATAATCAAATTAGAACACTTTCAAGTTATACGGTGGCTTAGCAAATTAATTTGAGAATGTTAAATATGATATTAGGATAATAACAATATTAAATATTAATATAAATCTATTAAAATTATTAATTTGATTAAAGCTTTTACATTTCTTCAATTTAGTTAAATTGAACTTATAAATAGTTTCTTTTTAAGGCTAAATAAATTTGGATTGATATTCCTTTTTTTTTTTTTGAAAGCTAAGAAAACAAAATTAAATAATATAAGATCTTTATAGAATAACTAATAAAAAATAGAACAAATTCGTTATTAATATAAATTTAAATAATAATTGCAGTATTATAATTAACTTTTCCAAAAAAAAAAAAAAAAACTAAAAATTTTAAAATTTTCTTATATAAAAAAAATAACAGGCACATGTTTGAAATGAAAAAAAAATAAAAAAATCAACCAATATTTTTATAAGATAGAAAATCATATCTATTCTTTTAATATTCCGCACATTCCATCATAGGCCTTGAAAAGTACATTGCACCCTATAAATATCATAGAAAATCATACCTATTCTTTTAATATTATTATTAATATATATGATGTGAAAAAAAATATATAAAAAAGTAATTTCACACGTGTATGCCAGCGTGACAACATTTCACACGCTCCGGCGAAACACGTCTTCAGTTGTTGTCCGAATAAAAAAAATGTGTATCGAATTGAAACTCTTTAAAAGGTTGAGATTTTTTATAATAATCGTGAAGTTCAGTATTAAATTGAAAGTGGAGTAAAATGTAGTGTATTTATACAGAGTTAACCCTACATAATATGCCTAATTTATTATTAGTATTGTTAATATTATTGCTATTATTATAATTATTAATATTAATAATATTATTACTACTATTCTTATTATTATTATTTCTCAATGGAATTATATGGTATATTTATATAATTTGATATATATATATATATATATATATATATATATATATATATATAAAATGTGATTACAAGAATACATACACGTGTATATATATAAATGTATATATATTCTTCTAACTGCTTTTTACTTTATTTTTTTAGTGATTAAGAATTTTGCTCAAGCTTTCAAACTAAGTCTTATTAATATATATATATTTTTTTTTTATAGTTACCGGATTTATCTCAACTTCAAACCTTCAAATTTCAAACTTTTGAAACCACGTCCAAGTTATTGTTCATTTACCCCCACTTTCCCTTTGCATAAGTTCATATTTACTATAATTTAAAATATTTATAAAAAATTGGGTCTTATAAATTATTTTGTTACCTAAATTTTCTCTAACAAATAATCTTCTTCTCAAAGATCTATATAAAATACACTGGTTTCACTCAAAAGAGCCACTTTCATAACACTCAAATTTATTTATAAGAAAAATCACAGAATTCTCTATCTCACTAGATTTTCAGATTTTTTAAATTTTTTTCAAAGTTTCAAGCTTCAATCATTACTTAAGTTTTTTTTTTTTTCCTATTCTATAATTTTAGCATTGTTTTCTTTTGATTAAAAAAATATCTTTTATTTATCAGTTCATCTGTTTATGGGTCTTAAATCCTTTCCATGCAAAATTTATAGAAAATAGATTATCATTTTCAATGCTTTAAATCATGCTCGATAAAAACTTTTCTCATCTAATCTTACAAGACCAATGCATGTAATCTATTTTTTTTTATCCGAATGTGTTAAGAGTCCAAAATTTATTACATGCTCTCAGATTTATTCTCTCAAACCAAGTTTTATTTTCAAGTTTGATTTCTCTATTCAAGTTTGATTTCTCTAGTCTCTGCATAGTATTGTTTCTTGATGGAGTGTACCGTGGAGAAGCTGGTGGTTGCCTAAAAATTTAATTTTATTATCTCGTAGTATGATTATACTTTTCTTTATAGTGCATGGAAAGATTTGATTTTTTTTTTTTTGGTTTTCACTACAATTAAGAATGTTAACATTCTTATTTAATTCGAGACAAATTCTGGAAATATTTTTTTTATTTGCATCACAACCTGAGTATATTATTTTCACCGCTGTTGATTTGAAAATATGTCTAATTTATTTGGTGATATAAGAAATGTTTTTTTAATGACAAAAATTTATATGAAATGTTTTATAGTGTGAAACATACCATATATATATCAAAGATTCAAAGACCCATGGCCGGATCGGGTCGAATTTGGGTAATTTTCTCAAATTCTCGCGCAAGAGCAATTTCCAGATTTTTCACTCTCATGTATGTTAGTTTTTAGGCAAATGCATGTTACTTTAAGGCAAAATGTGTGTTACAATTAGACCAAATGTTGTATATCATTTGTTTTTGTAGAAATAACATTTTTTATACAATGTAAAAGCAAAATATGTGTTATTATAAGAAAAACATTACCTTTTCATATATAAGTATATATATTTATTTGTACATAAATAATTATTTTATTTTATAATAACACATATAAAATAGTAAAAAGTATGTTATTACATGAATCAATATATCTAACTTTAAGAGATGATCATTAAATTAAAAAAAATAACATATTTATTCTTAAGAAAAATACATTTTATCCTAAGTAACATATATTTGCTTATATAGAAATACAAACCGTGGAGCAAATATGTGTTATTATTAGAGCAAATTTGTATTACAATCTTATAAAATGTTGTTATATTTGCATATATTCATTTATTTTTATAGAATAAATAGTTTTTAACATAATATAAGAGAAAAATCATGTGCGTTACTATAAAAAAATATATTGATTTTCCATAAATATTTATTTACTTGTATAGAAATAATTTTTTTTATATAATAACACATATAAAAAAATAAAAAAGTGTGTTAATATATGAATTAATATACTTAAATTTAAAGGAATGATGATTAAAATTAAAAAAAATACATATTTATTCTTATCAAAGTGCATTTTCTCTTACAGTAACACGTATTTGTCCATATTGTAACACAAATTGAGGAGCAAATGTGTGTTACTATCAGAGCAAATGTGGGTACAATCTTATGAAATGTTGTTCTTTTTATATATATTCATTTACTTTTATATAATAAATATTTTTTTATATAATACAAGAGTAAAATGTGTGTTAATATAAGAAAGTATATTGTTTTCTCATAAATATTTATGAAAAAAATAATATTTTTACTAGTAACATACATTTTTTATTAGATTGTATGAAAAAATGTTATTTATACAAAATCAAATGAAAATATATAAAGAAAACAACATTTAATCTGATTGTAACACACATTTTGCATATTAGTAATATACATTTGTTCAAATTGTAACATACCTGGGAGCGAAAAAATCTGAAATTATAATTGCAAAATTTTTAAAAAACAAACAAACAAAATCTAACCCGACAATATGATATATTTTATATCGTGAAACGTTCTACATGAGTGTGTGTCTTATTCCAAAAATCTATTTTTTTTTAAATGCCACATTCGCGAAAAATAATAAAGAAGAGGAGCATTTCTCAAAATGATAACTGAAGGTGGAATTTATATCTGCAGATTTCACAACAAAAATCTGATTTTCTTTTTCTTTTTATTTTGGTGTCAACCTAAAATGAGAAAGAAAAACAAAAAAATATTACTAAAAATAAAAAAGAGAAAAAAAAAAAAAATAGCGTGTTAAATTGTCAAGCACATCCCAGTTCATGTACTTCCCAATACTGCAATCACTATATTTCTATTTTTTCCCAAAAAGGTTAAAACAGCTGAATTTCAACAAGATTATTTTCAATTGGCCATCGGAATTGCCGTTTCCGCTTTAATTGAATCGGTGAAGATCGGCGATGGCGGAGGCGAAGAATATGAGAAGCGAAGCTAGTACCAGCGGCAGCGGCGGCGGCAACGGCGGAAGAGGCGAAAGCGTGGTGGTGGATGTTGGTCGACGAAAAAGCACCTGTGGTTACTGCAAATCTGGTGCACGCACCAGTATTTCTCATGGTCAGTGTTTTTATTGCTCAAAACTCCACGTATTATACTCCCCGCTGGATTTCTGGTCATAATTCTAACGTCTAATCAATTTTAGCAAATTATAAATGCGTTGTAGATATAAGAAGAATCTTGACATGATCGAATTATGAGGTTTTGTGATTTAGTTTCTTTTGTTAGTTTCATAGGTCACTGAAATCCACTATTTGAACCTTTATGCTTGTCTAAATGATCATACATTGAATTTATGGTTATCTAGCATAATGATGCATAATACATCCTGAATTGTCGTGCTTTGTTATTCTAGGTTTATGGGCGCATAGTTTGACAGTTGATCACTATCAAGGTTAGTTCTCTGGCTTCATCTCCATGTTATCATACTCGAGACTTCACTTGCACAGTGGCTAACTGTGTTTACACTGTTTGTAATGCTGTGATCAGTGGACGGTTGCTTGCAGCATTGTTTAACTATTTCTCATTTTCACTCTCTTTTCCGTGTTGTTTGTTTTCATATATATGGAATTGGTCCAAACATCCTTCCTGTGTTTGAGTTTTACTTATCGACTCTGGGGACTAAATCTATAGTACGATCAAGTTGTAATAGGTTCTGATATGAGCTTCCTTGCCTACCACTATTGGTTTGCAATGTAGCGTATGTTCTTTACGAAAAATTTAACACTGACCTGAAGGTTGTGTAATTTTAGATATGGAAGCCTGGGTATATGTGTGTTAGTTTTTTGTTATGCTTTATTTGATCATGGCAATTCAATTTACTCCAGGGTGATTTTTTTTTTTCTTTCTCTGTAGTTCTCCTTGACAGAGGCTGGAGAAGATCTGGCTGTTTCTTGTACAAACCTGACATGGAGAAAACATGTTGCCCATCGTATACTATTCGTCTCAAAGCCATTGATTTTGTTCCTTCAAAGGAGCAAGTTCGGGTATCCAAAAGGATCCGAAGGTATGCCCTTAATCCCATCATGTTCTAGTGAGTTACCACATAATCCAAAACTCTGCTCCATATTAATCAAAATATATGCACTAGGAACATAAAAGCTTTCTAGCTGTGTGAATGTGCAGGAAATTTGAGACTTTAATAGTAGTTGCTTGATATATGCATGCATGCCACTTGTGTTTATTTAATGCATTAGCTGAATAAGTGGCTTTGCTATTTGACATTTCCAGTGATCAGCATCGCGCTAGTTTAAGTGTAGTAAGTGCCTTTCTAATTAGCTTTGTCAATGATTAACATGTCATTTACAGAATTTACGCTCTTCTTATATTTATTTGTGATACACACTTCCCCAGTAAAACTCCCCCTCTCTAAACTTTGTGTGTGCCTCTCTCTCTCTCTCTCTCTCTCTCTCTCAAAATGGTCTAGATTGTTTCTTTTCCTCTTAACATTTTTTCTTTCAAGTGGATCATCATGTTGATTTCTTCTGGAATTTTAGTGGTTGCTTGCACCTGTGAATTCAGTTCTACTTTTAATTACAATGTAAAAGTTCCTTGTTTGAAATTCTAGCGTGTCTACTGTTAACTGTGGAATTAATCTTTTCTAGATTTCTAGATGGAGAATTAGATGAGAAAATAAAGCACAAGTTAACTGATAAGAGAATTACTTCTGGAGAGCCATGCAGTACTGAACATAATCGGGATATAAATGCTGCTGCAATGGAGTCCTCCATAGTTGGTCTAAAAGAAAAGGACAAAGCTGAACAGCTCATGCATTACTTGTCAGGCCAAGTTGATTACATTGTACAGATATGCATTAAAAGTGGGGAGTTCCCAACGGGCATACAGTTTCCAGGGGCTTCCATCAAAAAAGTTACACAGGCCAAGAGAAAGCTGCAAGCAGAAAAGTCTGAAGAACTCATGTTCACATGTAACCTTGCCTTCCAAATTGCAGCTACTATAAAACGAATAAAGAAAGACATCGAGCATGTGGAATCAACTGAAGACTTACCTGAGCTTCCTCCTAAGATGATTGCTGAAATTTTGGCTAGCCATTTAAAGCTGCTTCAAAAATCCTTTGGTTTGTCAGTGAGAGCTTGCAATGGATACATAAATTTTTATTCTTCCATGAATCAGGGAACCTTAGCTGAAGTTGAAAGCCCCACTGTCTCCAAAAATCCTCCCACAGCAAGTGGTGCTCGTGACAGACTTTTGAAGAAAAGCTCCAGCCAACAACGGAAGATTGAGATTCAGTTGAAAAGATCTAGCTTTGATGATGAGGAATACTCTTTATATAAAAAGTATCAACTTATAGTTCACAATGACACACCGGAGCATGTTACTGAAAGCTCGTACAGGAGGTTCTTGGTGGACACTCCATTAGTATATGTTCCACCAAATGATGATGGTTCAGTGCCTCCATGTGGCTTTGGCTCCTTCCATCAGCAGTACGTGGTAGATGGCAAACTAATTGCAGTTGGAGTTATTGATATATTGCCGAAGTGTTTATCGAGCAAGTATTTATTTTGGGACCCTGATCTTGCCTATTTATCACTTGGAAAATATTCAGCTTTAGAAGAAATTAGGTGGGTTTGTGAGAATCAAGTACTTTGCCCAAGCCTCCAGTATTATTACCTTGGCTATTATATTCACTCCTGCAGAAAGATGAGATACAAAGCTGCATATCAACCATCTGAGCTCCTCTGCCCTCTTCGTTACCAGTAAGTTTACCGAGTTAATGTAACTTCTAAAGCACAAAACATTTCCAGAATAAGGTGTTGTGAAACTCTTCTGTGTTAATTGCAATCTATATGACCTGAGGTAGCTTGGATCTGCTATTGTTATCTTTCTTAGGTCAGTGAACTACTAGTATAGGAAAAAGTTCAGCCGCCGAGTGCCTCTAGATGGAAAACTAAGTACTTATATTGCTGGCGAGTTTATCACTCAATTTTTTCCGAACTCATAAGATTTTTATAAGGGCGAGGATCCTAGTATCTTATACGCCATTTCTTGTGAATATGATTGTCACAATAGATATCTTCTTTTTTGGGTCATTTTCTCTTGAGCCTACATACAGAATTAGGTGTCTTAGATTCCACTCGTACTCAATTTATATAGGCACCAATTTACCATCATAAACAGAATTTTGGATAGTGAATATATAACCATTATTGATGAACTTCCATATTCATTTGAGTTGACCCACAAAAGTTTTGATCTCTAAATATTGAATGTTAATGGGCTTTACGTATACCATACACTTCTTGGTTCATATCGTCATTAAATTAACATATCTAGAAAACTGTGCTCCTATCAGTAGCATTTGTTGTTCTGTTACAATTAGGTGTGTTTAGAATGGCTCTGGTTCTGCTTGTTTTTTTGAGGTCTGGGATGAGGAACCTGAACAAACTTGTGCAAGTTGCATATCTGAAGCATTGTCGTACAATCCTGTCCTAAATTTGATTTAATTTTCCTATGTAATTATACAATAAATCTTTTTCTCTTCCAGATAATTTGCTTTCACATTTACATTGTTTCCTCTTCATTCCTTTAATACTAATATGTTAGGCAACTTAATTCTTTTTACTAAGTTCACTTGACGGCATTAATATGTTTTCTTCTGCCTCTTGCCTCTTGATACTGAATTTTCACAGTTGGCTGCTTATTATATTATCTTTTCAGGTAAGGAAATAATTGATGATCAGTAGAATGTGTTCTAGTAAGATTTTCTTCAAAGCATTTATAGAAAGATCTTCTCTAGCTTCCTAAATAGTAAATCTTGAATTTAACTTAATTGCATTCAAACTAGTAGCATTCACCGTTGCTAAGATCATCCTCCTTGGATGAGTTTTCTAGTGCTTTAGTTGATTTTGAAACTCCTATGGACCAAGAGAATCTTAGAATCATGAAACAAAGAAATCTTCTAAGCTCTCCTCAGTCTGAACGCATAATTTAGAAAGGCGCGCCTTGAGCACGCTTCGGGCGCGAAAGGCAAGAGGCTATAGGCTTGGCGCCTCTTCTATGTAATTTGGGGCGCTGATGCTCGGGCGAGTACCTAAGGCGCCTTTTTTAGGCGACAAAAGGCGTGCCTCGGGCGTGCCTCTTGACCTATTTTCTCAGGTCAAAATTTAAAAAATAGTTTATAACTTATACTCTTTTAGGTCATTTTTCTAAATATTATCAACAGTACCCTATAACACTTTTAGGAAATAATATATACATTTAAAATGGATAATAAATCATAAAAATCCCCAAAAAATAGGGTTTCTCTTTATTTGTTGAAAGAGCGTTCCCACCCTCCTCCTCCTCGGTTCCTCACTGCGCTGCTGCGCGGGCCACCACCTCCGCATTGCCGCCTTCAACAGTGAGCAGGTTTGTTCTAGTGCAAGGTTACCTTCTAAAGGTAAGAGCAAACAAGTGGACTAAGGCAAGGGAAAAAAAATTCAATTCTTAAGACTTAGAAATGAAGATGACGAGGAGGAGGAATTTGATGAAGAGGAAGGGGAAGAAGAATATATTGATGAGGATGAGATGTTTGATGAGGAGAAGGAGGAGGGTTTTGATTTTGATGTTGATTAGGATTGAGGAATATTCAACTTTGGTTAATGGTGAAACTTTAAATTATTAATGACTTTTTTTTAAATATTTTATGGTTTTTATGTCTGAAAAATGAACTCCTGAAGTCTATCTTCACTTCTTTGGTGTTAGTTTTATAATTACCTTACGTTATAATGTTTATTTATTGAGTTTTGGTATTATTATGTGATATTATGTGGTAGAATTTGTGTATGGATCATAAACTGATTTTTTCTGCCAAAAGTATGTGAGGCATGCCCTCGAGCGCTAGTAGACCCTTGGGCGCCTCTTGCCTTTAAAAACTATGTCTGAATGCCATCTTATTTTGCCCTACTGCTTCTTAATAGCATGAAAACTAAGTAATCAAAGAAGATTGTGCAAATAAGGCAGAGAAGCAGAGTGGGTAGTTGTGTATGGGTTGACTTTAGCATTGGAATGTAAACTCTGTCTCTCTCTCTATATGTGTCTGTGTGTGTTGTGAAAATCTCCACTTCTACAAGTGTTGGATGAGATACACCTCCTTCCATTTTTATGTTATAGTTATTGTTTCTGACCTGAAATATAATTTTATCAGGTGGGTTCTATATGATATTGCAAGGCCATTTCTGGACAGAAGAAAATATGTGGTTTTATCTGATCTTTCCACTTTACAAAATGGAGAGTCATCGATGCTAGATATTGATGATAGTCATATGGAGGAGCAACAAAACGAGTTTGCCCAGGAGGCCTCAAATGATGTTCTTATGGACAATGATGAGATGGTTGATGACTCAGACTCTTCCGCGTCTGATTCAGACTCTGAAGCTAGTGGTGCAACCAATTTGGACTTGGTAGATGCCAATGTCAATGATGTTTTGATTGGAGTGAGAGGAACTCGTTTGAGATACAAGGTACATCATGTGTTATGAACTTTCTAGAAACTTATTTTCATCTTCTAACATGTTGAAAGCATGAATACTTGGCATCTCGTCACCTCATTTATATGCAAATAAGTGAATATAGGTACCCATCTTTCTGTGGAAGGTCTTCGTTTTTAGGGTTAACCATTCTAACAATGCATTTATCTCTTAAAAATTTCTCCAAATTTATGAACTATTATGTTTTTTTGGGGATTCACCCAGAAGGATTTAGCACTTTGCGATCCATATGATCCGATTTTAGATTTCAAAATCCCTCCACAATCCGTATCTGAAAAAACTAAAACTATATTATTACTATTCTTCCTAATAAAACAAACATTCGACACTCTAACAATGCAAACATCAATCATTTTTATATAATGCTTTGACATAATGAAAAATCTCACTTTACCAAAAACCCAGAAGAAAAACATATTCATACAATTCACTATAATTTTCTAATTCATAGGATCTCAAAATTCAGACTTCCTCCACGCGCCATACTCCCAAAACGATGCCAATTATTGAACAGATCTTAGCAACCATCTTTTAGAGGATATTCTGCTATACCATAATGTAGTAATCTTCTTTCCTTTGGTTGAAGGACCTAGTGCACGCATTCGATCCCAATCAGACGAGGTTCATCGAAAGTCAGCTACAAAGATATATCAGAGTAGTGGGCCCAGAGCTCTCCAAGCAGATGGCTTACTTCATAGGATGATTTATTTCGGAGTATTTAAGTCGTCAGATCTTTCTTCATATCAGGTGTGCTCTGTTAAGATGTCACCACATAATTTGCCCCATTATGTTTCCATATAAGACATTCTGCCCATTATCTAGCTATGCATGTTCTTCATCTACTTGCAGAAATTGACTTCTGAATGGTGGTTGGAGTTGGATTGAGATTCCATATATCAGATGTTACTTTTTCTTTTTTCTTTTTTCAAGTGATTAATAAATGATGGAATTGTAAGGTTATTTATGTTATTAATTGCTATGTACATTTGTGATTCATGTTTTCTTTTTTAAGTTGTTGCCGCTGCGCCATTCATTTTTTCATCCACATTTTGTTTTTGTTTTTTTTCATTCGACTATTGGTTACTTTCTCGACTAATTTATTACTCTCTCTGTCCCATGATAATTTTCACAGTTATAAACGGCTAATTTATTACTCCCTCTGTTTTAGAACAATTTTCACAGTTATAAACGACATACGAATTAAGAAAAAATGAGTATGTATTTGTAAAGTTAAATAATAAATAAAAAATATACTTTATTTATTTTTATGAGTGTAAAATATTTGTTTAAGTTATGGTATTTAAGCGCGCATGTAAAGCGCAAGCACGATGCAATGGGCCATACGTAGTCCTATACAAAGATCGGACAACAAAGGAAGCTATGAGGCTGGTCGCTAGCTACGCACGCTGCTCGTTCTTCATTCACATGCTAGCCATAGCCTTCATGTGATTTCATGCAGCCATTTTTTTACATTTTTGTTAATTTTTTATAATGAAATGACACAGTTAAATTGATTCCTATTAGGGACATTAGTTGCACTGACATCTTGTATACCAAAAGCCCAACAAAATCTAATTAATTTATAAATTGGAATTTTTTTATATTACAATAACAAATACTCCTTTCATCCTACAATAATTTGTAAAGGGAAGGACACACATATTCAAACGAAATAGAATTAATTGAAAAATGTAGTAGTTAACGTGATAATGCTAAAGTTTTATGTATAAATAAAGAGATTAATTGGGTTATGTGTAACGCGGGTTCAAAAATTTTAAAAATAATTATATTTTATTTAAATATGTAAATATTGTGAAGGTAAAATTTATAAAAATAATTTTTTTTTAATGAGTTTGCAAGTTGTAGGATATCTAAAGAAAAAATATATATGCAAGTTTATGTGGACTGAGGAGTAGTACACAATATTTTTTTAAGATTTACAATTTAAAATATTTAATCATTCAACAAGAATTATATGGCGTTGTTGTAATAAATACTCCCTCCGTCCCAAAATTATTTTCACTTTTTTTATTTGAACGTCTCAATTCTTCTTTCACACACCTAAAAAGAAAGTTTTTTACATTTACAAAAGTAAATAAAGTACATTTTTTTAAAAAATTTATTATTTAACTTTATACTTACTTTTCTTTGGTTCACGTGCCCAGAACTACTTATGGACGGAGGGAGTATAATGCAGTGTTCTAAAAGTCGGCCAAGTTGGCCGACTAGTCACTAGTCGACCCTTGGCCGACCCGTTATACCTCAAATCGGCCAAAAAAAAAAAAACGTTTGGGCCTTTAGTCGGCGTCTAGGCTCTGAGTTTTTTTATTTATTAAATTGCTGAATCATAAAATCCAAAAATTCAAGTCAAAGATATACAATTATCATTAAATTAAAAATAATTTAATTTTCAACCTCCAAAATTTTGCTTCTAATTAATTCAATGAGTAACAAAATTATAATTGAACCCAAATAATTCATCAATTTAATTCATGAGCCCAAACTAATTTTTTTAATAAAATATCAATACAAATAATAATTTTATAATTAAGCTCAATAAATTTAATTTTGTATAAATAGTTGCATGAAATCTTACAAAATGGACAATTAAAGTAAATTAATTTATACATAATATATTACTAATTTATTAAATTATTTATTTTATTACCGTTTAGGTGTTTCCGACTAGTAGTCACTCTAGTCGCTAGACCCTACTGGTCCGACCGATTAGCTACTTTTAGAACACTGGTATAATGTAATTGTCCATGTAGATATATTGGTAAAGTGAAAAAAGAATCACAAATTTTATACTTCTATCAATTATGATACAAATTTTTTTCTTTGTTGATTTTATTTTATGTTTCTAGTTTCTTTTACTGTCCCTTTTGTTTGGGTAGTTGATGTAGCATGGAAGACGGTTGATACAAAAAGTGGAAACCTTGCGATATGTAATGTCATCAACAATCAAAAGCTGAATTGTAATAACTCAGAGACTCGTATTTATTATAGATATTTAGGTGTACAAGTCCTGAAATGCCCATTAAAATGTAAATAAAATTATGAAAAAATACAAATAATAATAAATGATTATTTTCATCTTTTCTCCCCCAAAAAGAGTTGTCCTTGAATTTGCATATATCTTAATTTATCTCCTGCAGCAGCATAAAAAAATTGATCACAGCTCCTGCACAAGCAAAATTAATTAACACATGACGAAGACAAACTTCAAAAAATCTACAGTAGCCCAAGTGATAAACAAATGCATATTTTGAAGGAGTATCAAAATAACTATTAATATAAACAATGAAGAAATGATAATTTCTCCATATCAATAATTATATGGGGGCCCAAGCAATAACAAAGGCCAGTAGACACACACATCCAAAAGCAAAGATCCCATCCTTTGTTAATTCAATGATTCAGGCCCAACTTCGTCTGAAATGAAAATCTGCCGCTTGGATTGTGAGTTGGCTGATGCAGCACAGAAGACGTGATACTATGGACAAGGTTAAACGTTACGATAATTTTATTAAAAATCAAAAGTTTAATTAAAATAATCTCGACACCCTCATATTTATAACAGAGAATTGAGGTTTTAGGTGTATAAGCCCTAAAAGCTCCACCCACTAATAATAAATAATCAAAACTTAATACAACTTTAACACTATATAAAATATAAATAATAATAATAATAATACTCTTTTCGTCTCAAATTAATTTCACACTCATCTTATTTGAATATTTCAATTCAATTTTTACATAATTAAAGAAAAGCTTTTAACACTACACTCACATACTTTTTTTTACCAAGGACAACTATAAAAATAGAGTATATAAATGTTAGAAGTGTAGAAGAGGTTGAATAGACTTCCTAATTCCTAAAACAATTTTCTAAAAATTGGATAAGCAGATAAAACGAGCAGAAGACTTGACGTCTTTCTAATCAAAAGTCACCTGAGTTTAACTAACAACTTAGTGCAATGAGCGATTGCGTGAAAATGTTTATTTGATTGAAACCTTCAAAAATCTTTTTAACACATAAGAAAAATAAAGCAAGAAAGCAAATAACACCAAAGTTATTCTATCCTACTTCCACTCTCCCATAACACATATACTGCACATATGTAAGGATTTGATTGCGGGAACAATACAATATGAGTTCGAAAATACGAATTTTCAAATAATTTAGGGTGCAATTATGTAAAAAAGATCAATTTAAATTTCATCAATTCAACACATAAGTTATAACAATGAATTCAATATAAATGAATGTCACATTATAGATTTAAATTATATGACATAATAAAATTCAACTGAAATAACATATTAATGTTTAACAAGTAGGATTCACGCAGCAGATTGAAGAATTCATTAGTCGGATTTACCATATAACAGTCAAGTTTGCCATGTGGAAAATCCAATACACGAAATCGAGAATCGCACCCTTAATAGATAAGGGGTACGAATCCAATATTATATCATAATACTTTTAGAATTATCCGTGCATCATAACTTGACACCTTCAAGGGGTCTCTACTATCTTTCTTTGTTTCTTACTCGCTGGATTCTGCAAATCTAGTCCTTGTTACAATAGAGTCGAATTCTCCCAACTCTCTAGCACAGCCTATTCACTTATAGAGAAAATGATAGGCGTTTTCTACTCCAAACAAGAGTCTGAGGATGATTCCTGTTCTCAGAAAAAATGAACGTTTTAAAGCTCTTTGGAGTGCATGAAAATGGCTTCTAGATATATTTATTTTGTGCGCACGTATGCTTCTTAGTCACGTATTCATCCAAGCACTCCTATTTATAGGCTTCAAAAACTAGTCCTTGGAGTTTAGCTACCAATCACAATATTATAATCCGAAAGATCAATCAATCATCTATATTGATTGCTTGATTGATTATAATCTTGATTGACTTTGATTGTGATCAATCAATCACAATATTATAATCCAAAAGAACCAAGGTTACCTGGGCCAAGCTCGAGCATACTAGATTGCATGCTTTTCATTCCAAAATTAGCCCGAAATAACCTCGTTTCAAAATCTAGAGCTCGAGCCCACAGATGGATTTGAAGGAGACTGAAACCTACCTTGTACACGGGGCTTATTATAAACAAACCAAGTGAACAAAACATATAGTTATTAGAAGTTTCAATAGCAGATAAATTCAAATGTATGTACAGGGCAGAAACACAAGTAGCTGGAGGGTACTAATGACCATTCAAGAAAAACAAAAGAGGTTTAAGAATGTACAATTGGAGATCAAATGTGTTGATTTTAAGACAACAAATCAAGCATCATCAGCATCACTTCCTCCAAAATGTGCTCCATGGCTCACCCAATAATTACTCCCATCCGGCCCAGAAATCTTAAACCTGTTAAATAGCAGCATATTTCATCTCAAAATCACGAAATTATCATCGTAACAACTTCTCTAATTTGAAAAGGAAAACACCTCTCGAGAACAGATTTGCCTTCCTTGTACTTCTGACTCTTTTCCTGCGCAGTTTCCTGAAGATATTGCACGAAGATTATAGACAACTAAGCATGTTAGAACATAAAAAATATGTGACTTTTGGACCCGAGATTCTTACATATTTCCAACCAACAATCGAACCACATCGGACACAAAATATGTCCGCGACTACATGGGATCCAGTCATCATCATTCTTTCTTCCTTCTCCCCGAGAGTAACGTTCACTCTGGAGAAGAAAAGAAATATCATCGAGTTCAAGCTGATTCCAAGACGTTTTTCTGTTTCATTACTTTGCGCACTAGTGCATACAAAGTGCATGTGAATATTTAAAATTCGACAAATACTTCTATGCAATGCTGCACTATACAACTCATATGCAGTTTAAAATGGTATTAGTTGTTTTACTATAAGATATCAATTGATCAGTATTAGTTTTTTTTTTTTTTCACAAAACAATTATTTCCATTGGACAACGTTTGTGCACCAGCTGGCAGGTACATGGTGCAACTGGTGCACCCAAGTATTACTCTCAAAATTCATTCAAATTTTGTTATATCTTATTTAACTCTCTCTCCCCCACCCCTCTCTAGTTGGTCCAACTCTTTCTTACTAATGTTTCCTGCCATCACCAATTTGCACGAAATTCTCACGCCTCAGCAGAATACGAATCGTGTTCTCTATAGATATATTTTTCTTAATCATGATTCAGTAGGAGATAAGAAAGAGAGGAGAAGAGCATTAACCATCCTGTAACTCTGGAGTTAGAGTAACATGAAGTACAAAAACTTAGTAAGAACAAGGCCACACGAACTGCATATTATATATGATATATAATATCAGTCCAATATTTCATTGAAGGCTTCAACCAAGCATAAAACGTGTGAAACTATATGACGTCTCATTGGCCAAAAAACCTTAAACCAAATAAATACAAATTGCAGTAGGAAAAATCATTCAACAACCAATTTATTTACCCATCATACATAAAGCCATCTCATCCCTTAACAGTGCCAAAAAATAAGAAAAACTTACACCTTACTGAAGAGATAAGCCCTTCCATGCCTGCTGTGGAAAGACTGAAGCAAAGAACCAAAGAAAAGGAATGAGTCAAACAAGTCGTGATCGAACCAACGAGCCTAATGCAATTGTTAAACTCTCATTTCCACACATCACTTGATATTGATCCCTTCTATAAATAACAAGGTTTTTACCCTTTGATTAACTGCTAATGAGTGTTCCTCGAGATCTATCATAAGATAACATGAAAAGGAGTATATCATCCACATCTATATATGCTACCCATGATTTACTACAATTTGAACTCAGAAAAATGAGGGGTAAAAAATATTATGCAGGCATCTAGATATTCCATGAAAGATCCATTTCGATCAAAGTCCTTCACCATATTAATCATTTATCACTGAGCTCCAGTTTTAGATGAGAATACAGGACCAATATCTGCAGTAGACAATCAAAACAAAGTAATCTAAATAACATTTTCGTTTGTCCAACTACAGAGACTCTCTAAACCTGGGAAGAAAGTTAAAACTAATTCTTCAATTCGCCATTCCAAATAAGCACAAACGAGGCCCTAATTTTTCTCTGTTTCCTGAGTACAATCAACTACCTATAGCTTAATCCAAACAATGTATGCTTCTCCAGAAATACCATACCACACATTTAGAATTATACAATTTGATATGCAAAGTGATTATATACTCCTATATTCCAAGATTAAAACTTATTGATGTTCTTTTAAAAAATATTATATTACACCAAAGATCCTCAACAACAAAAGTCAACAAATTCAGACAGAAACAGATCAGATTAAAACTCCCAGATTGTGCATAAGACTGAAAACCCACAACTGATCATCGATGGAATTAAAGCAAGCAAGATTGCCTCATATCAAAGGAATCGGAAAAGGGGCTGAATTAAACCCAAATTCAAGATTTACATCAAATGAAGAACAGATTGATAATCCCCATAAATTGAAAGCAGAAGAACATAAACCTTGGAGACGATGTCATCAGTAAGTGCAAGATGAGTTCCACAGTGCTTGCAACTATAAATCTTGCCCTCGAGAGTCACCTCAAAAATTCTCCCCATCACAATTATTATTTCTTCCACCCCCAAGTTCAAGACAAATGAAAACAACTTAGCAAAAAATACGAAAAAAGAAAAAGAAAAAAACAAAATGTAAAAAGCGTGAGAGATTACAAGAGGGTGAGTTGATTGAGCGTGAAGAAATTGATTGAAGGAAATCTGCAATTAGACGGCAAAACCCAGAAAAGCAAATTCAAAATAGAGCAAAAGGGAGTGTTTATTTTGATGGGTGAATTGTACCTCTGAAGAATGGAAACCGAAAGTGCGAGAAATGGAGAAAAGAAATGAGAGAAAGTAATGGAAAAGCTTCGAAAAACACGTATATTAATGGGGATGTTATCAGAGCATATGCTTGTCTTTCAATGGTCATACACTTTTCTTAAAGTGGACCTCCACAATTACGTGTATACATATTTTGCCATTACTACTGAGAGAAAGAGTGTTGGCTTCATTGCAATTTCTTCAAAATTGCATTTTAAGTTTAAAACTAAAATAAATTATAGTTTTTTTATATAATTTTGACAATTAAGATTTATGGATAGATTTATTTTGGGAAAAGGTACAAATTGGACCCTGAATTTTTGTCTCAGGCACAAATTGGACCCTAAACTATTTTTTAAAACAAATATGCACTTCAACTTTGAGAAAATGTACAAATTGGATCCTGAACTTTTGTCTCAGGTACAAATTGGACCCTAAACTATATTTTCAAACAAATATACTCTTCAACTTTGGGGAAATGTACAAATACGATCCTAAACTTCTGTGTTAGATATATATTATAATATTATTTAAAAAAAATAAAAAACTTCATAAATATTAAAAAATTAAATTATTTAAATTATAAAAAAAATTAAAATTCAATAAAAAAATTAAAATCTGAAAAAAAAAAAAAGAGAAAATAAAAAGAATCTTCAAAATAATTAAATTAGGTAGTATTTTAATAAAATCATTAACCTAACTATTATTTGAAAATATTAAATAAATCAAGTAAAATAAAAAAATTAAAAATATTTTAAAATATATATAAAAAATCAACAAAATCTTCAAAAAAATATCAAATTAAAAAATTCTTTAAAAAAATAGGCTAAACTTAGAATTTTTTTTTAAATCAACTATATTAAATTAAAAGTTAAATATATTTTAATTTATTTATCTTGAATTAAAATTTGAATTTTTAAAAATTACTTTCTTAATTTAAACTTTAAAGATTTAGTTGAATTTTATTTTACTACTTGTTAAAGATTTAATTGGATTATTTAAAGATTTAGTTTATTTATTTTAATTATTTTTTTGATTTTATTCATTTTATTTTTCAATTTAATTATTTAAATATTGATTTCATTTTTAAAAACTTTGATTTTTAATTTTTTTAATTATTTAAATATTTATCTAATTTTTAGTTAACTTTTTTAGTTTTTCAATTACTAATTTCATTTGTAATTTTTATTTTTTATTTAAAAAAATAGTTTATGGTCAGATTTGTATTTGAGATAAAAGTTTAAGGTCCAATTTGTACATTTTCTCGAAGTTGAAGGGCATATTTGTGTCAAAAAATAGTGTATGGTCCAATTTGTATTTGAGACAAAAGGTCAGGGTCCAATTCGTACATTTTTTCGAAGTTAAAGGGCATAATTGTTTCAAAAAATAGTTTAAGGTCCAATTTGTATCTGACATAAAAGTTCAGAGTCCAATTTATACATTTTCCCATTTATTTTTGTTCATTTTAAATTCTATGGCAGATGCGTGTGTAAGAGCGTGAGTTGATAATAATAACTGCAGGGCTAAAATATGAAAAAGAAAAGAAAATTAAAATTTGATATCCTTATTCTTGGATTAAAATTGTCATTTATATTTTTTTTGAGGTATATATCTCCAACCAAACATTCAATAAAAATTATATGAATTTAACTATCACCTACCAAATAAATATATAAAAATAATATACATTTTAATATATAAGGGTTATATTCATAATTTTAGTCATTATCTCACCTATCAAAAAAAAAAAAAGATAGACTATATAATCGGTGTTCAAGACTTAAATATGAGTTATTTTTATTTACATAATTATCAAACATCAATAGATACTCACTTTGTCCCAAGATAATTTCCACACTTTCCATTTTAGGATATCTCAACTCTTTTTTTACACATTAAAAATAAAATAAATTATACTCACAGAATCAATAATGTACACTTTTATATTAGGGAGACAACTTAAAATACCAATTTTCACTTCAAAAAAATTATTTTACCCACTTCAAATACAAATAATTTTTTCTATCAATTTTCAATTTCAAACAAATTTTTTATTCGTATGACCACAAACATCATCCTCTAGTTATTCCACCCCCACCCACCCCAATTAATATTTATATAATTTAATATTATCAAATATCATACAATTATAAATAATGCAATAAAGTCCTAAAGCATACAATTTTAATAAAATAACTAATTACAATATTTTTATCATATATATGTGATTGTTTGAATTTTTTTATTTAAAATATTTTAATGCATAGTGCATATTATGAATATTACAACATAAAAATTAATTTTAACTCAAATTAATGAATATTATAGTTTATAAAAGTATATAAAATATTTAATTTGTGATATTTTAAAATATATCTTTTAAAATTTGATTAACACAAGATTATTATCCACATCGAAATAAAATCAAAATTTTAAATTTCCTATTGAATTGTCTTCAAAAAATTTAATTATAAACATTAATTTTTATCAATCAGGTATCGAATCAATAATTAATTAATAAATTTTTTATAGAAAAATATTAATTGAAAAACACAATTCGAAAGGAAGTAAAATAACATATGAATGATGGTGTAACATACATTTATAAATACAAATATATATATATATATCTCAATTTTCATTTATTTACTCATTAAAGGATTAGTCTTGTTGGTCCCAAAGGCAGGTTTTAGAGAAAGAATACCCCTAAACAAGTCTAGAAGGGGGGGAGGGTTGAATAGACTTGTAGGGATTCAAAACCTTTTTCAGAATTTTTGGCTTATTTCAAAAACACCAGACTACTTGAGATAGTCTGAATTTGAAAGTTGTGCGCTGTGTAAATTTGTAAATTTGTGCGGAAACGTTTTTGAAGAAAATCAGTTTTAGATGATGTGCACAAGTAAAGAACAGAAAATAAAAGCACGGGACACGAAGAATTTATAGTGGTTCGGACAAATGTCCTACTCCACTCTCCACAATCCAACTGGAATTGTGGGGCTCTCCACTAACTTACTCACTCACTCACTTCGAGAGTACTACTCTCTTACAAATTGCCAATGCTTCAGTAGCAATCGACTTCTCACAGCTTCTACAAAGCTTTACAAATAATCAGTATGAATATAGAGTGTTGAGTGCGAGTAATGATTTTGACAGAGTTTCGGCAAGCTTAAAGTGCGTTTAAAATCCTCACTGAATCATCACTCTTACTCTAATTTATAGGGTCAAATAACTAGTCGTTGGAATGTACTAGAAATCTGAGATCCTATAATCTCGTATTCAATCAATCATTGAGATTGATTGAATCTCCTTCTTGATTCCCGAAAATCCTCATGATTAACAATCAATCAAGTTTGTCCCCTTGATTGATTGATCTTCTATTCTGGGAATCTTCCTTCCTTTTGTCGCAGGTCAACCCTTGAATTGATTTCGTAAAATCTGGGCATAGCACAAGACTTCAACTGATCTGTCTCCTCAGCTGATGTATCAGTCTGCTGATACTAGGACCTCAGCTGATGTGCAAGTCTGTTGGAGTGCACCTCAGCTGGTCTTCTGAACTTTGTCTGGAAACTCTTGATCATTGGTCCTTGTCTTGTTTGCAACGTGCTCAGCTGATCTTCTGATATCAGCTGATCTTAACTCTTCTGATGTTCTGCTCTTGGTACTCCAGTGTCAGCTGCTAAAGTCTTCTGTCTTCTGAAATCGGCTAAGTCCTTAAAGCCTTAGCTGGTCTTCTTTTCTACGATAGCTTCTGATCTTCTAGGTAGCAAGGTGAATTCCCCCTTACTCAAACCTATCTAATCCTAACTACTCATCAGCTGACTAACAGGTACAACTGGTCCTATTACAAGCTGATTGGTTTATTATATCATCAAAACAACTAACAGGAATATCCTAACAAGTCTTGTATGCACCAGTTACACGGTGCAACTCAAGTTCATTTTTAAAAGTTACAAAAAATACTACTGAAAAGTTACACCTGTTATTACTGAAAAATGTATCTTTTATAGTGTAACTTTTTAGTAATAATTTGTGCAACTTTTCAGTAATTTATTGTGTAACTTTTGAAAATGAACTTGAGTTGCACCATATACTGGTGCACAGGAGACTTACTCCTCATTAAATAGTCCATAAAGTCATACTAACCTCCTGTACGAGGGTAGTGTAATTATGAAAATAAGGTGAGATCCAATTCAAAGTTATTAACTCTTTTATTTATACTCATTTTATTAAGATATTTAGGTCTTATATCATGAATTGAGTCTAATTTTTTTTTTTTTCAAAATAGATGTTGGTATAATGAATTTTATAAAGTTGAAAATGGGTATATTATGGTATTTCACTATTTTCACTTTAATATTTTATAATTTAACTTGACACTCATATACTAAACTTTGTGCCATGTCCCTATAAAAAAAAAGCTAAAATAGAGAGAATACTATTTATCTCAATTACACCCTCAAACTTTTTCTTAAAGTACATCTTACTTCCTTATCTTATTAAAGCTATCAAAAAGTGCCAAAACTAACAACTATATATTAATCTTCTAGATCCTATCAAATGGACCCTAAATTGAAAATTAGTTATATTTGTTTGATTTAATATATACATATTGCATTTACAATATATACAATAAAAAATGCATATGTATCATTGCAAAAGGAGAATATAAAAAGAGAAAAATACTTATATTGTTTTTATACATCTAAAAAAATTACTCCCTCTATCCACGAAAAATACACTCAGATATTTACACGTGGTTTAATGCAATATGTCGGAAGGTATTACAGAATATTGTGAGGTCCGATATGAATAAAGAGAATATCTTTGGAAAGTACATATGACGGACTTTCCAAAGATATACTCTTTATTCATATCGGACATCGCAATATCTCGTAATATCTTCCGACATATTGCATTAAACCACATGTAAATATTTGAGCATATTTTTCGTGGACGGAGGTAGTATTTTGTATTTCATAATTTTAATAAAGAAGATATTCACATAATTTTTAATATAAGTATATATAAATTAAACATAAACTAAAACAACAAAAATAAATTTTCATTACATTAACTATTAAAAAATTAACATTTATTTGAACTATCCTTTCAACAAACATATAACATAAGTATTATTTTGCATATTCACACCATCATTTCTCATAAAAATTGATTCCAACGTTTTCTTTCTTTGGTAAAGGGAAATCACATTCAACTTACTTCCATCCATCCATTCAATTTTACTATACCTCCTTTCCAGTTTTGATATTCAATAAAATTAGACCATTTATTTGAATTTTTTTTATATTATTAATAAATAACAATTTGTACCCAACCCAATCAACCTAAGCCCTAAATAAGTAAAAACTATACTATAAGGCTCCATTTGGTAAGCATTACTAGATGTTTAAAAAATTATATTATATTATTTGGTAGGGTGATAGAAAAATTATATAAAATTATTCCTAAATGTACAAGTCTATTTGCCCGACCCATGTGGCACATGGGCCAAATGGGCTCAGTCTAACTTGTCCTGTAGGCTAATGGCGACGTGATGATCGACATTCTACTTATTTTTTATATTCTCTTTATCATTTTTTTTACAAGAATTAAGATTTTTGATTTATAAAATTGTATTATTCTCAAATGATTTTGTCACTTCTGATTTTTCAAGTAGTCAGAAATCGCTAGACGAACGGATTCTAGCAGCCTAGGCCCTAGGTTGATCGCCTAGTCCCCGCCTAGATATTTTTTTTTTTAAAAATCACTTAATAAATTATCATCAATGACTTTCCAATCATATATATATATATCCTAACTAATTTTATCCAAATTTATCTATGTATAATTTTTTTCAACCAAATATATTTATACATACCACAAATTAAGAAGAGAAGAGCGAGGAGAAGCGGGGGACTCGAACTTGGGCGATGATGAAAGCGACTCATTAGGACTAATTCTCAATCAATTTTTACTTTTTAGATAGTGTTTATTTTTTTAATAAATCGAACAATTAAAATAAAAAAATTAAAAAATTTGCCTAGCCGATTGCCCGTCTAGGAGCCTTTTAGGTCCGCCTAGGAGGTGCCTAATCACCAAAACACCAAGAGAGCCGATTTTACATAAATTGGATCAACAAGTGGTCGCCTAGTGCGATTTCTGCATCACTGATATATAACATTTGATTATTGAAAAAATTATGTACTATGATTAAATACAAATATGTGTATGAAAAAAATATTCACTTTCTTCTCTTATTTAGAACTGTGAAGCATATAATAAATATTTGTAATAATTTGAATATGATTGATGTTATTTTTGTTTGGATAGGATGAGTTAATATATATCTTAAAAAGTTGAATTTATTTTATAAATATATTTTTTATGAGTAAGTCTTTTGACTCTTGTGCACCAAGTATACCGTGTAACTCAGTAAGACCATCTATAGATGGACTGAACTCTATATTATAGACCCTATAAAAGCATTAGTCGGTCTAATCCAACCAAAAAATGTCAAGGCAAAATTTTACTGATTCAATGGTTCATGATAACTTTACTTTGAATTAAATTTAAAATATTAAATATTTAATTAGGTGTATAAATAATCTAATCAGATGTATAAAAAATTTGGGATAATGATTTTATGTTATAATTGTAGTAGATTTTATTGACCCCAAATAGTAATACTCCTGATAAAATTTTAATACATTTGACCAAATATTTAATATTTTAAATTAATACACTTAACTATATATTTAATAATTTAAAACAACTTCATGATATATTTAATAATTTAAAACAACTTCATGGTAAAAAAGTTCTACCAATAAACTAATTTCATATAAAACTTACTCAAATGTTAATTTATCCGATAGGCTGGATAGATTTGGACTAGACATCCCCAATTACCCTATCTTATTTATAATTTTTTATTTTTTTACTTTTAACACAATCTATCATTTTTAAAAAAAATCATGTAAAAATAAATATAGCTATTAAAATTGGAGGAGTAATATTTTAAAATCAATGACATTTCCAAACCGGAACAAAATTAACATTTATACGTTTAAATAAAGGAAGAGCGTCTCATATGAATTCAAATTTACATAAATTCGCATCACTACTGTGTATAGTTATTATCACAGTTATTCATACATACAATCACTATTATAAAAATATATAATTTTTTATAATAGTAATATCTCTCATAGTAAATATATATAATAGTATTAATATAATCTAATTCATGCTGAACTTTGAGTTTATAAAATTTTTCTATAAAAATTGTTGTTTGGCAGACGTATAGTACAGGTGTCCTCAACAAAATCAAAGTGCAATTTCGACTACCTCCACCACACGAAGATAACTGACCTCAAAATATCACTCCCACTGCGAGAGAGAGAGAGAGAGAGAGAGAGAGAGATGGCCCATCTCTCTTCACATCCCCCCTCAGCTCTCCGAGGACTTTCTCTGCAACATGCTAAGCCTCCCTCTAAACGCGGTGCGTATCTCCTCTTCTTTGGTTTCACAAAAAGTATTATTAATTTCAGCAGCTACTGCATGTAATTAGGTAACGAATTTCGATTTTTATGCCAAAATATGTGGGTTATTTTCCGATATCCTGAAAATAATTGATGTGTTGAATGTAAGGTTAATGCCATAGCTCTCTCTTGAAATTCTCTGTTCTCCTCGGTTCGTTTGTTCACGCATATGCAGATAAGGAATGTTCAAGATAACGAGCTTTTATTTTTTTGGTTTAATTTAGTCTAAAAAAGGCCAGAGTTGAAGATGAACTACGTATGATTTTTTACACAATTTTGGGCTCTGTTTGGTTGAATTTATGACTATTTACCATCTCTATCCTTTTTTTTTTTTTTAAATCTTATGATTATGTTGCCAATATTTGGATTTGATTGATGTAAATGTTGGGGGAGAAAGTAATAATTGAAGTTTAATTATGTTGAATGTGAGGTTTATTCTTGGTCTCATTTTGTAGCTGCTAATTTCAAGCCGGTGGGTCTGCAAATTAGATCCGGTCTAGAGGATGAAGCATGCTCTCGTGCTAGTTCTGATGATTCATTGGAACTCATCAAGACAGAGGTATTTTGTGATTGTTACAATTTCCCAATTGTTATTTGTTAATGCTGTTCCATGAGATGTTCTATTGTTTTTTTGAATGTTATCTGTTTTCGGCATCAGTAATTTGGAGTGCGTAGCTAAACGGGATAGTAACTGGTGGTGTCTATATTTTGTTTATAATTAAAAATTGGAATTATTAACTCAAACCAATGTTTTGTTGATCTTTACTTTACTATTTCTGATACTTGTTATAGTTTATAGGGTTGGTCACAACTCATACGAGGTTTTCTCTGCAGTTTCTAGTTATCTTTGAGTTCATATACTACGATATTAAAAGCAATGAAATTTTGCAAATCATAGTTTTTACTTGAATCACCAACTAAATTAAGTGTTTCTTAGGCTCTCTTTACTTTTAAAACCGAAGATATGACGAAGCTATTGGGAAGGAAATAACTTTGTTCCCATTGAACTTTGGGAAGGATATTTCCCTCAAGTAGCACTGTAGCACCAACTGCTAGGTTTTTGGGTAAACACATTTTGTTTTTTTAGTTTAATAATATAATTTTGTGAAATGAGAGCCAAATCAATGCAAAAGACTCGCCAAAAAACTTCACCAAATGAATGATCAATATAAGAAACACACTCACATATAATGATGACTTGAATGAATGAAGAACACAATTATTTTAGTGGTTCAATCAAACTGATCTACATCCACTGTAAGAGCAGTGACCTTCTTAATGATCTTGAATGAACCAAGGCCTTACTGACATGTTTCGGCAAGAGTTACAACAAGAAGCCTCTCACACTCTAAAAGCACTCTTAAAACTGTAACCTGAATTTTGTGACTTTTCTCTGATTGCGAACGAATCAGTAAGTATTTCCAACTGTTTCTTGGCTTGATTTACAGCCTGATGTTCCTGCTATCAGATGCTACAAAGTTCTATAAAACTCCCATCCAACTGCTAGTTATGAACTGCACAACCTTGCACTAGAAAATTGCTTCCGGAGTTGGTTAAATACCTAACTTTTCAGTTATTTAACAACTCCAACTAACTGATTGTCTAGGTTTTAAAAATGATCCAAACCTCAATTCTGATCTTCGACAGCACTATAATGAACCTTAGAACTGAGATTTTGGAGCCACACCATCACATAAAAGAACCTTAAATATGAAATACGATTGTATGGTTAATTTTCTTTTCTCTTTTTTTGATGGGGCAGTGACTTGAACCTATGACCTCATGGTCTAGTAGTGCTCTAACCACTCGAGCTATTCCACCTCAATTATATATTCAGGTGGCGTTTGTTTCGAATTCTTCAATGGAAAAATAAAAAATGGGAATAAAAATTTCCTTTCCCTATCCACCCTTGGATATGTTTGATAAAAGATTGTCTCCATGTTGGTTAATCATTATTATTAAGCTCTGATTCTGGATAAAGATGGACCAAAAAAAAAAGGTTGTCGATTGTAAGAAGGGGGAAATGTAACTGAATAGGGTAAATGATTACTTATTTAGGAGGAGAAATAGTGTTGTGGATCATTTTTTATTCTTATTAACTACTATAATAATCATATATTTATTCTCAGTCCCATTATCATTGAAGAATTTCCAAACCAAGTTCACCTCAGATGTTCTCGTCGTTGTGGCACTCGAAGGTGATTTCAATTTTGTTCACAAGGAATTCTAATGTTCCTACAATGACGTGATCAGCTGCTTTTACATTGTTTGAGTTTCAGATTTATCATTTTAAAGTGTAAATATATTAATAGTAGACTAGTAATTCTTATCTAATTGATTCCTATTGCCAATCATGATTTGATTCTAATTTCTTGGTTAATGTAATCATAATTTCTTGGGGTCGATTGGCGCCGTCTGTGGGAAAAAGTTCGGGCGGGCTGCGGAATGGGGCTACCCGATGGTGGGCCCAGGGGTTGCCACCCCGGATGTGGGCCCAAGAGGGGTTGCCACCCGGGAAGTGGGCCTTGGCATATGGGTTGCCACCCGGAGTGTGCCGTCCGTGGACGTCCGGCTTTAAGGGGGATCGATTGTTACGATCCCACATCGGATCCACAAGGAATTATGGATGGGTATATAAGTGGGAGTCAATCCTTCACCTTTGACCATGATTTTGGGTTAAGTTAGGGCTCCCTAGCTTATATTCCTAACAAATTCATTGTGAAAGATATTTTGGATGCAATGCAAAATCTTTAATTTCAAGGGTTCTTCTTTCAGGCATCTCAAACTGTAACCTCTCGTCGCCAGTGTCTTACTTGCTTATGTTCGACTATGGCATTGATAGTAGCTCCAGGGATTTCGGGTTCTGTTCATAAGGCAATTGCTTTGGAAGGGAAAGGAAAAGCAGGTTGTCGCAATTGTGGAGGCAGTGGAGCTATTATTTGTAAGTGTAGAAATTTTCTTTCTTCATGGTCATTGTTATTTTTGAAAAGATATTGAAAAAAATTGCACAAATTAGTGATTCTTGGCTTGAAAAATGCACTGAAACTAGTTCTGATTAATTATGAATGGAAAATGATAAATTTTTTTGTAATTAAAACTGTTGGACGATTACTGTTTTTTGTAGTTGTTTCTGGAAACTATGCCTGAATGAAGTAACTTTCAGGAACCCGTTTAAGCAATGCGTTTATCTTAATATTTTTTATGTTTAATCCAGTATACTTGTGGTGAGTTTGTTTAGACGATAAGAGGTTGATTTGCTGTTTATTTAGGTGATATGTGTGGTGGTACAGGAAAATGGAAAGCTCTCAACAGGAAACGTGCAAAAGATGTCTATGTCTTTACCGAGTGTCCAAACTGTTATGGTAATTAACTTCTCCAGTTTTGCCTGGTCTCATATGTAGACATCCATTAGGATAATGCCTGACAATAGTATTTCTTTATATTCAAGGAGATACCAAAATATTATCAGTTAAATAAGGAATCTCTCCCTCTCTCTCTCTCTCTCTCTAACCATTGGCTGAATGGGCTTTGAAGAGAAAATGATCTTGTCTTTTCTGTCTCTAGCTCCCATTGATAAATTTGAGGGGGGGTGTTTGATTCAAATTCTTCAATGGGAATGAGAATCATTGAATATTGAATCACAATGAAAACTTACGGTTATATTGTTAGTATTTTGCTCTAATTTTGGAATATGAGGGGAAATAAAAAATTGGTTGAGGAATAAATGGATTGATTGAGTAGAAATGATTATATGAAGAGAGTTTGTTAATCAAAATTGAGTAAATATTATAACTTATTTTGAATCTTATATACTCTATATGAAGTATGATAAAGATGAAAGTATCATCTTTTTATTCTATTAAGAATTACAATCCCCCCCTTCCCTGCCTCTTTCAAATTGAACTTTGGTTGTCTTAAAAATTTACTCATGCAGGTCGTGGGAAATTAGTGTGCCCTG
The DNA here is from genome assembly GCA_026898435.1 of Prunella vulgaris. Taxonomy (NCBI): domain Eukaryota; kingdom Viridiplantae; phylum Streptophyta; class Magnoliopsida; order Lamiales; family Lamiaceae; genus Prunella; species Prunella vulgaris. The sequence goes on along the minus strand of JAPKLY010000507.1, from coordinate 2,942 downwards.
TATGTTTGGGTACAGGTGTAGGGAACAACAAAGGTCTGCTTAGGAGACCAGATGCACGACAATTGCTTGATAAGATGTATAATGGCCGCTTGATACCAAACTCTTAGCTAGCTTGGTAACACTCTTACTACTTCTCTCATATATGTAATTCTGCTAATTCAATCTTTTCAACTATTAGAATTGTAATTTTCATGCACAACTTAGAAAAGTAGTCTTTCAACATTACAGTCTTCCACAATAACTTTTTTTTTCCCAACTCTCGAGACTTGTATGGTTTGTTTAGACTTATGTGGTTTCTTTTTCAGCATCGTCTGAATACCGTTGTGGTACTCCAAGACAGTGGATGAGATGGGAATATGACTATAGTAAAGCAAGCAAGCAAGCTCAACTTTTGAGGCCATCTAGGAGTTGTCTAAGATAGATTGTTAATATGTTATTAAAATGTTTTCATGTGTTATACTCGTTTTCTTATACATTTTTGTTAGTATAGATTGTCAATATGCTACTAAATGTTTTCATGTGTTTAAAGCTGTTATTCAAATGGAATAGCTGATAAACGAGTAGAGCATGAGCTCGCGTTAGGCTCCATATATATATATGAGAATTTTATTGTAATTTCAATATTATTTATACGAGGACCTATTGAGTCGAAATCTATTTTTACCTTGTTAATGTAATCAAACAAGAAAGCAAAACCATACATATGGATTTCAAATTGCAAAGCCAGTTTCTAAGAAGTATAATGATGCCTCAAAGCTAACACATACACCTATGTCTTGATGAGTTGAGTTCCGATGACTTATCGATTATTGACAAAAGCATTGGTAAATCAATTTCCACTTGGGATAGATTTTTATTTTCAAGTAACATTATTATTCTATATAATAACCACATTAAATTTACCCCAATCCAGAAATTTAAATTCATTAAAAAAAAAAAACATGCACGTTCAAACCAACATTACTGAAAAAAGTATTATTGAAAACAACAGTACATTGATGGAACACACAAAAAAAGTAGACAAATGAAATCAAGATCTGCGGCGCACCACCTTTCTTCTCCTGTTTCTTGTTTTGTAGTGATCAATATAAAAGCACAATTCATCAAACCACATTGGCCTTCCATATTGAAGAACGATATAACCCACAACCACCCCTATTACGACACCACATCCGTATCCCAAAAGAACAACTTGCCATGTAAGTCCATCAAGAAAATCATCATCAGAGTCCTCCTCATCATCCATTTGATTGGGATACGGCGCATCACCTTCACATTTTTTGGTCAGTGGAAGTCCGCACAATCCCGAGTTCCCAATGTAGGAATCATTTTCAAATGTGGAAAGCTGGCCAAGCTGAGGTATGCGTCCCACAAGATTATTCATGGAAAGGTTCAGTTTACCAAGAAAAGTCAACTTTGCAAGTTGGCTCGGAATTTCACCCTCCAATTTGTTTGAAGAGAAGTCCAATGATTCAAGTGTCGTCATATTCCCAAGAGACGTAGGGATGCGTCCCGTGAGACGATTATGAGACAAATTGAAGTACTTCAGAGAATTAAGCTCTCCTATGGAATTCGGAATACTCCCAGAAAATTTGTTGGATGACATGTCTACAATAGTAAATGTTATCCAAAGGTTACCTATTGACCGTTCCTTACCTTTCAAAATAAAAATTAAAGAGTCTTCATAAGTGGAAAAGTATTCTGCTAAAGTGGCATTTTCCTTCACATCAATCATGCCTCTGAAATTCTTGAAATACCATTCAGGCAATGAGCCACTGAAGCCATTCCCAGATATATCAAAGACTTGCAATAGCTGAAAAGGCAGCTCAGTCGTCTTAGAGGCGCGCAAAAGGGCGCCGTGAAATTTGTTTGACCTCAAGACGAGGACTCGGAGCTCAGTAAGAGCTTCCATCCAAAATGGAAACGCGCCATGTATTTGGTTGTTTCCTATATCCATGATCTCAAGTCCTCTACAATTGAGAAGAAATTCAGGCAATGTTCCTTCCAATTTATTACCAGACAAGTTAAGAATACTAAGAGTACAACCCTGAGAAAATGTGGTCGGAATGTGGCCGCTCAAGTGGTTTGTGTTTAAATCCAAGATTCGCATGTTTCCTAAACATGGTGGAATGTGTCCTTCCAAGGTGTTGTTAGAGAGATGGAGATACTGAAGGGAAGTGAAGGTGCATATGGATGATGGAATGTGCCCAAATAACTTGTTGGAATGGAGTAGCAGGGTCACCAAACGTGATAAATTGCCAATGGTGTGAGGTATTATACTTGAAAGTTGGTTTTCTCCAAGATTTAGGTGATACAATTCTTGGGATGTCTCAACTTCTTCGAGTGGAACGGGGCCCTCAAACATATTACTCGAAAGATCGATACGAGCCAATTTAGGTGTGAACAAACTCCTTGGAATGCTACCTGAAAATGAAAACTTTCTCGATTAATTACTTTTTCTACAATTCAAAAGGTAAAGCCTTGCATGAGTTTTAATATTTTAATAAATTAGGGGGCGCTTGATATGAAATTTTTTCAATGGTAATGAGAGTGATGATAAATGTATAGTAATTATAATAGGTAATGAGAATAAATGAGGTACACAACATTGATTTTCCTCCTAAATAAGTTAATCATTACCCTCATTTCATTACCCCCATCTCATCCTATAATCATCCTCCTCAGTCAATCCCCCATACCACAATCAACAACTTTCTTTTTTGTCAATTTATGGAGCACAACACTAATGATGTAACCACCATTATCACAAACTCTCATTCAATATATGTAAGGATAAAGAAGGAAAATAAAATTTTATTTCCAATTCCATTGAAGAATTTGAAACAAAGCGCCCCCTAAGTTTCAAATGTATCACATAAATTTGCCATAGTACAATGACTTACACAAGTTTAATTAAATTCGTCACTCTTTAAACAATATTA
>JAPKLY010000506.1:278480-309510 GCA_026898435.1 Prunella vulgaris | reverse complement strand
GAATTACTTTGTATATTGTTATTTCCTCCATGGACTGTATTCTTAGGGATAGGGTTTTACTATTTCTCATTATTAGCATTAGAAATTGAGACTGGTGGAATTTTTTTAATTTGTTCAGTTTCCAAGTTTTCAATCAAACGTGGCTGGAAGAATCTCTTGATTAGAAATTATGCTTCTTGGAGGACTATCAGTACGCAGGTATGCCTCGTGATTTCTTTGATAACTTCAGTTCATCTGTTAATGGATTATTGGTTTTTTTTGAATTATACTTCAATTAAGTGTTTTAACATAGCTAGACAAACAAATGTTGTTAAAGAAATATAGTTAAATTGGAGTAGGCATTTTTGTTCTAGCTTATTTATGTTTTTGAATAGCCTACCATAACCTTATATAATTTTTGAAACCTTCATCTATTCAAAATTGCTATTGTGAATTGCTTTCCATTCTGCAAATTCAGTAGGTCACCCAATCCAAATTTGTTAAATTTTGCCGACAGCTGTGGTTCTTTACTTTTCTTTCTCCAAAACATTTGGCCAAACAAAATAAGGCTTATGCTTAAATGAATTGGTAGAGTTAGGTTGGCCTCTTTACTGTTCTGGTGTAATTATTTTCGACATACATTCTTTCTGGTGGCTCGGTTGATTGATTGATGATATAATGAAACTTTTATTGTGTAGTCATCTTTACCTAAGGAAGCAGTATACGAGAAGAAAAAGATTGGCGTCTCGGTATGAACACAATTTGTTTGATGCATGTTCTGAGTGTAGGAATCACTTTGTTATTGATCTATAAAATTTGTGAAATTTCAGCAATGGCTCTGCAGCCCATTTGTGCTAAAGTTGTGAGTTTCGTTTATGTTCTTTCTTTTCATGGTAGGAATGTAATTTTTTCTTAAAGATTTGAACGCTGATTGATTTTAAATTGTAATTCAGTTCAAAATGGACATTTCTTGATCCAGTAATTATGTCAAAATTTTACATAAACACACTCATTTCAATAGTATGCCTTTGCAGATGAAAGTTACACTTATATATATCGTCAGTAGGAGAAGCATATAGGTAATGCATTACTTTACTTTGTAAACATACCATAGCTGCTTAATTGAATTTTATTAGGGAAGCATCAAGTCGCTGCACTCTTAGATGATTTTACAGAAATAAAATTTACGTCTTTATGTTCTTGCGGGTATATTATTACTTCGGTATAATAAATATCCCTATTGCTTAGGATTTATTATCAAAGTTTTTAAACATGAACTGTTTACCTGAAAATTCTGCTTGGATAGCAACTTAAGAACAAATCAGCAGACTTCATTTGCACCTTGCTGCATGTATTGACAGCATCAACCCCTCACATATTCAGATGTGTTTCTTCTTAGACAGATCCTTTCACAAATTCTGCCGCATTTGAACGTAGCGCACAATCATGCATCTCGCGTCAAAATTTGCATGTTAAACTTGTATTCTTTCTGGGTCTGATACACAGATTGGACGCAAATTGGAGAATTTCTATTTATCTTTCATGCAGCTTCGTGAATGAACATTTAATTAAACCTCTAAAGATTCCCAAAGTAGAGACAACTGGGAAAACATTGAGCCGAGAAAGCTACTATCTTTTACGTGGTATCAAATCAGGAATCTAGATTTTTGGTCATCATTCATTCGTTTTTTCTTTACTATTCACATAAATCCAGCTGCTTGATTTCTAACTGTGACTAGGTTGGATATGTGCAGTACATGTGATGGTGAGTTAATCTCCAAATGTGTCTACAAAAGCTCTTACCAGTTCACTATTCTGCTAATGCATTGATATGTGACACTGATATATTATAGCTCAAATATAATTGTTGTTGTTTTGCTTATGAGATATACATCTCTAATATCATCAGTTACTACTCTCAACCTGCCCAAACACAATAACCTTAAAATAGGAAAGTATTTTACTTCTATGATACAGGAACGATGCAAACATTGGATGAGGGTTATCTTAATGGGAGCTGAAACTACAATCTTTTGGGATCCAATGATATCCGGAAAAAATGCTGATGGAGCTTCTGGTAGCCTGCATACTCTGATGTAAGTTTTCCTACAGTTTCATATTCATTACACTCCTCGATCGGGAAGTTGAATCAGTGCTTGGGATTCAAACATGAGCAGTTCAAGGCCGGATTCCATTTCAAGAGGGGATTCCCTCGAAACAGAAGAAGGGAAAGTTGATAACAAGGATCCCAAGAAGAAGCACTCATTTAACAAGCTATTCTCATTTGCTGATTCGTGGGACAAAACTACTGATCATAGGCATAATTGCTGCCATTGGTAATGGCTTGTCACAACTACTTATGAAACTTGGTAGTTGGAGACATGATGGAAATTTTTGGTCAATGAAGTTTCTTATCCTAAATTTATTTGGAAAATTTTGACAAATATTGGTTAATTTTCTGTTTACATTAGTTGTTTTTTGGAGACTTTTGTTTTGAAACTTTGATCTGCCTATTATCATACTTCATCCCGATCATATTAGAATATGCTAATCCCAGGGGCATATATGTCTGTGTCTGATCCTCTTGAAAGGGCATCAATAGAACTTGAAAAATAAAATGATCCATAAGTTTCCTATCATTCCCATGTATTGCCACTCTTTCTGGTAGGTAGTACTCCTAGAGTGTTAAATTTATACTTCCTCTTTTCTCTTATCATTTCATATGTATTGAGCCTTTGATTTACGTACTTCGTGTGATCAATAAAGTTGTCACTTAGGCATAGAAAATAGATAACATATTGTTACTCAATTGAACGAAAAAGTAAAGTTGGGGGATAAAATTTTCTTGAATCCTGTTAATTTAGCATGGCATGATATTTATAAGTTATTTGCATAGCCATTAGTCTTTTCTTGTGGCATAATAACTCTAGCATAATATTTATAAGTTATTTGCATAATCTTTTTTTGTGGCATAAGAACTCTAACATCATAGTTTTCTTGCATCTAATTACTGGAGCTTTAATTATTGCAACCATGCTTTTGAATTTCATTTTCATTTACTTAGCTTTATCATGAGATGTAGGTATCACTTAAGTTTATATACTTGGCCCTGGGGTGTGGAGCAGCAGCATTTCTGCATAAGTGCTGAAAATCTTGTGATAAAACAAAGCTTTAGGTCCTTTTCCAAAAGCTCATACAGCTTCCGATTTTTGTAGTTGTGTCATGTTGGATGATCACTGGTGAGAGGCAGTCTGCAAGGATTAGGAGTCTTTTTATCTGAAAGCCATACTACAACAAGATATAACTTTTTTCGACCAGGAAGTGAGTACTGGAGAAGTAATTGGAAGGATGTCTGATGACACTATTCTAATTCAATACGCCATCAGGGAGAAGGTATTTCTTGTATAATCCATCTTGATGTTTATTATAACAATGTTTTACCTTTTTAATATTGGTAAAATATGTAGATAGGTAAATTTGCCCATGTGACTTCATTGTAAATAGGAGGCTTCGTTATTGCTTTTGTTAGAGCGTGGCTCAGATCTCATTTAAGAAGATGATTTGATTGAATGGAAGGTTGATATTCTTGCTATTGGGGTCACACAAAAAGTCTTAGGTGAAAGATGAGAAGTCCATATTCAAGAAGGCAATTCTTCAAAAGCTAGATGTAAAGTTAGGTAGATTATTATCTAAAATCTCATTTGAGGAGGATTTTATCGTGAAGGCAAGACAATCCCAAGTTCTTAGGTTTTTGGGCCTTGGTATGAAAAGAGTTGGTAAAATCGGGCTTGGTTCAGCTGCATCACCAGTTGTAACTTATCGTAATTTTGCTGTTCTTTGTTACTATGTTTTTCATATCTAATTTTCTTTGTGTGTGTATTTTGTTTTAGTAGTTTATAAAACTCTCATTTGCTTGTTCCTTTTTTTCAAGTAACAGTATTTGTTAAATATGTTCAATTTGTCATTCATTTACAAATGTTCAAAGAACAATATACTCACTCACAAAATTATGTAGGAGTATTATAAAAGATTAAGTTGTTCATGGTCCTATAAGATTAAATTGTTCATGGCATACATATCATTATAATTCTTTAAAAATAAAATTACAATTAGATAAACATATAAAGACCAAAAATATTTGTCAGTCATAGATATAAAAAATGTGCGATGTACATTCTCAACACTTTTAATAAAAAATTATCAACTTGCGAAGCACGAGTAATTCATCTAGTTTTATTGAACAAGCTCAATGGAACTAGCTTTCAATTTATGTCATTGTTAGCTTGATTTATTTACATTCTATATGTGTGTGAACACATAAAGGAAGTCTGCGTCAATATTGATTTGAGTCTAAGCATTTCGAATTTTCTTTTCTTCGATTTGAAAATCACATAATAAAATACGTTATAACATCAGAATTTTTCGACACCCTCTACTCCAGCCAACATCTAAACACTTTAGTCTCTTTTTTTTTTTAAACACTGATCAATCACTAATTAGAAGATGGAGAATAATGGAGATTGGGAAGAAAATAAGTAAAGTTGACTTTTGTTACACCTTCAACTTAGACTTATTCTTGTTTCATATTCCCTCCAATGTCGGTCTCGAGATTTTCTGCACACCAAATTCGATACATATTTTAATAAAAAAAATATTTTTTAAGTATATATAAATAAATGTGTATATTTTTATAAATATTTACACAAATCAATATTTTCCTATACATAATGTGCAAGTAATTTTAAAACAAATAGATAAGGCAAATACGGGAATAATTACATGACCGAAAGAGTATTCCATCATTTATAAATTGCATCTTATGATTGACGTACGCGCACACATTTAATTTGTAGTTTTGTGTGAATGTATAATATCTTTGAAGAAAGCCACGAACTAGTCTTCAGGCTCTCATAATAAATAATCTAGCAAAGAAAGAATACAAAGAAGATGGAATCTCTTGCAAGAATGGGATTTCTTCTCTTGATGTCAAATATACATGCATACATACATACTTTTACACAATTCTATTTCTTTCTTTCTAAGTATAGCATTTTCCTAAGGTAATTTTAAAGCATATATACCGCAACTAACCTTGATCAATTTGCAGCTGATCCATTACCATTAGCATTAGGCCTGAATTGACAAGTAGGTTTTAACGTTTGTTCAATGACGAAGTGGTCAACAATCTTTACAGTTTTGATAGGATCCTGTTGAGACAAAATCGATCTCCATTTGCTCGGAAATCTTCTCAAGTGACTAACAATCGGTTGTAGTTTTGATTCCCCTTCCCAACTTGGGTCCACCTTCCATTCTTTCGGCACCTGAAGACATTACACCAATAACCAAACTAAGACTCCAACTAACTAAATGTTTTAGGCTTCAATGAAAATATATCTCAAATGCTATATAAGAAAGGCGTGCTTGGGGCGACCATTACTTACCTTATCTACAGCAAGTGTGAAAACTTCAAGATCGCCTTTTAGATTAATATGTTAGTTAGCAATGCGGAGTGAGGAGAATGCCTCATCGAAGTGTACATGAAGCCAATTGATGCAAATATAAAGGTAGCTTCCGAAAACCAATGAAACGATAGGAGTTGAAAAAACCCAGAAATAAAGGAAGACAGAAGCATAATAAATCATTGCCCCTACTCGTGAAACTGAATCCATCCCATTTTGGCAGATATTATTCCTGCTCACAGCCATTACCTGCAAAGACGTATGAATGAATATCAAATGCGGGTATGGCAGGGAAGTTCAAGTAAGAGAAAGAGGGATAGTTGTGGGATTGAATGTTGACCTCAGGAATATCAAATGCAGACATCAGATACTTAATGCATGCTGGATAAAGACCAAATTTTCATTGTTCAATACGTGTCCGAAGACCACTTGGATCAGGAAAATGCTCGCTCTCCACAGATCGATACCATTCATATAGAGTATGGAAGTGACCTGTCAAAGATTTAGTTGGATCAGCCCCAGACATCCTCAGAAAAGCACTATAGAAAATACAAAAATAGATAAATAACGAAACAATAAATGTTGTTTCTAACCCTTTTATGTTGCACAGGAAACTGGAAATGGTCATCTATTCCCGAACACAAAAAACAAAAAGGAATCTAGCCATTTTGTTTCCAAAATGCCCTTAATGATTCAAAATCAAAATCCTAAGAAGCACATATTATGTCTCTCTACAAGCATATCCTCATTCAAGCAGAAGTTCAAGATAATGGCCATTTTTCTAGCTCCACATGCCGTGGCCCGTGGGGAGAAGCTGGCTTCTTGTACCGAAAAAAGGATATCTTGTAGTTATATGTACCAAAGTTACTATATTCCATATTGGTGCAGAAGTGCTATATTCCATTTTGCCATACGCTAAAAAGAAACTAAATATTTGCTCTCTATTATTAAATGCAGTCAAAACCAGAAAGAACACCTAATGGATATGACGACTACTTAGTTTGCTACAGAGCTCAAGTAGTGCTAGTTTTTTATTCTCAAATAATAAAAAGCAACACCTAGTGGATATGATAAAGCACAAATGTCATGGACAGGATGATCATGTACAATGAAATGAAAATGTACTTCAGCAGCATATTCAGGTCCATAGAAGACCAAATAAGTCCAACAATACTCAGTTCAAGTAGGCATCCCAGGTGTTCACATAAATATAACATATATCTCACAGAAAACATTAGAATGACGTCCATGAAGACAAAAATGAAAAACCCATGAAACAAGGCCAACTGCAAATGATTATATCAGTACTTGGAATCACCTGAAGTTGCCAACAATTTATGCCTGATACAAGTCTCAATACCCAATTCCATGAGCAACATTAGAATCAAGGCAGAAGATAAGCATGCAGAAACATGGAGAACGCCTATTATTACTTTTCTCTTTCGAGAAACTTTTGAAGGCACAAAGATGATAGCAGCAACTAATAGAAGGAAAGCACCGACTGAGGATACATATGAGTATCCAAGCATATAGCTGAAAGCCTCCCATGCTGTGCCAAAGAAACTCTTTATGTGACCAGAAAATGTATCATCCTGTAAGATGTGGTCAAGCTTACACTAGAAAAAGGAGAAAGAAATAAGTCACCCTTTTGTAAGCTTTAAGTTATATTCTATCCATGACAAATACCAGTATGATATTTACCAGCGGGAACATGGAAAAGGCCAAGATGAAGTATATAATGCCACCTATAAAGTCGAACTGCCAATTTTTTTTTCGAAACTTCAATATGTTTCCTAAAGCAATCTGCATCAGAATTATTAGCATGTCATCAGAGATTGCCATTTGACCAAGTAGATGAACTGTGAAACAGCTTATGTACCCTGCTTGAGTCTTCAAAAGATGGATAAGAAGCCTTGCTTTCATAAGTTGTCCCATATAAACTGTTGAAATTGCTGAAAACATGAGTTGGATGCAAAAAGGCCCCACCACAACCATTAACAAGCAGATGCTGTACATATACGGGTTTCTCTGAAGGAACGTAGGAATGGCGCATGTAGTGATGCAAGTCCCCAGTCATTCGAAGCATACACCTCCCTCTTAAATGGTCACGTATTAGGTGTGAGACGTTCTTCCCAGTGACATCATTCCAGTACCAATCAAGAAGCCAATTAGGCTCATGGGTCATTATGATCACCAAATCATATTCTCCCACCTGGAAAAATACTTGTACTTGATAAATAAACACCACCTTGCACTACTATTTAAAGACAATGTACAGAAATCTAGAGACGTAGAAGAGTGATAAAAAAAAAGGGGGAAAAGTACAATATGGTTCAAGAAATTGACAAAAATTACAAATTGGTCCCGTGCAAAAAAAAAAAAAAAACACTTCCGTGCAAAAAAAAAAAATACACTACCGTGCAAATTTTTTGAACCAATTTGTAAATATAGTGACTTTTTTGAACCATATTGTAAGTGACCCATAAAAAGGAGATGAACAAAAACATATATATATATATATTAATTATTCTCTAAACTAACAAGACCATTACCACTCGAAGTTTTCCATCTTCGTAGACACATAAAATGATTACTTAGTGATCCCTTTTCTTCATCAGCAATTTGAATTAATGCAAGAAAACACAGAGCACCATTGTTAAATCAAATGGATATCTACCAACCCTTCTACAGAATGAAAGTATGAAACATCAAGAATTATCATGTCTAACATCTGTACAAGTGCGGCTCAAAATGGAACTTAACATGGAAAAAAATCAGCTTTCAATAAGAGAAGCATTTTCTTATATCATATTATATTAAACTCAGCGTGAATAATAACTCAGCCCTAGCCTTAGCCATACAGTTACAGTCATTAATTTGTCCCAATAAAAGGTAGCAAACACATGAGGTTAAAAATGAAGGAGCAAGATTCAGTAATACCAATACCATAGGTTATGCGCGTGTATGAAATGTGGTAAACATAACATTATTTCTCTTAGAACATGTTACGAAAACAAGATTTAGTACTACGCAGTAAGTACTAATTCGAAAAGGCTGAATCAACTGACCGAAATAAACAATGTTACTGATGATAAATACAACTTAAAATATAATGTACTTTCTTGCAGTAAGTTCAGGATACTAATGCCTATCATTTAAACTGCGTTCACTTCGCATTTTAGCCTATCTTTTGACAAATGCAAATGGTGTTATATGATATGAGTGAAAAAAACTCAGATTCATTGACTTGAAGATGGTAGAGGTTTTGCAGAGAGATCAAGTGTGTAAAGGATATTCTTATGCTCGCAATGGTCTAATAATGTAGCCATCAGAACATTGTTCTAGGGTTCTTTAGCTAATTCATTTAGCATTGAACCTTATATATCCTGTGTTATTATCAGGGAATGCGTGATAATTATCATTAAGTACAGATCTTGCAAATCCCTCTTACATAAAACTTTTAGCTTGTGTGTTATAAAAAATAACAAACTATGAAAGAAGAGAAATGTATTGTGCCAAAAACTAATAAGCAACATAACAAATGAAGCAAAATCTTAAAACATGATACCTTTTTCTTAATCAGCTCTGAAAAGAATTTGAATTGGTATACATCAATATCTCCGTGAAGAGCGAGGTCAAGTCCAAAGACCCACCATCCCTTGGGTAGCTGAAGGGCGAAATAGCTTTTCTTCTGAGGCATAAACCATCCACCTAACCAGCTCTAGTGACAAATATATCACATAAATGTTTGAAGCCCATCAAACCAATCTGTATACAAGAAAAAATGTAACATCATAACAAAATTACACTAGCAAAAAGATCAAAAGAACAACTGCAAATGCTAGCACTGAAAACAAACACACGCTAAAAGATTATTTTAATAGGGGGTAAGATGCCCACATTATAACTAAAAAAAATCCTAATATCAGAGAGTTTTACACAAGCAAAAAACCAAAACCAACCATGGCTTCTAGGTATGAGAAAGCATTGAGGCCCATCATACTGCTTTAGTGATGACAACCCACCAGGCAGTTCTGGTTTATTAACAGCTATATGTTCCTCCTTATACCAGAGAGGAGGCTGAAGGGCATATTCAAAAGGACGAAAAAGGCGTCTCTCATATGTAAATTCAGATGGATTAGGATACCTGAACCAAATCCGACATCCAATTCAGTATATTACCAACAATATAAACCAGGTCGTGAGCCAGCAGACTGAGTGGTCCCAAAAATTATAAAGTCAAATAAAAGGGGGGGGAGGGGGGGGGGGGAATCACTTAATCATTAACCAAACATGAATAAATTTACACTCTATTCTTCAGTCTTGTTGGCCTCATATCCAGTATCCGTGAAAACCTGGACCTCGGTGGCTCAGAATAGTGTTTAATAACAAAAGCAAGAGAAAGTAGAAGGCAGAAAGAAAGTTTATTGAGCTTACGCAAGATCACCCCCGATAAGCAGCAAGTTACTCCGTGGCAGTGTAATCACAGAATCGTCACTGTGAATCCTAAGTGATGGGGCTGAGCAAGAAGCTTTGCCACACTATAGGAAGAATTGCCACCGTCGCCCGTGTCAGCCATAAAGTCAAACCACAGTTCCTCATGGTCACTAAACTGGTCATACAAAAGATTTTCTTGCTTAGCTTCATCTTCGACACGGATCATTGCAGCCTAAAATTTGAAAGATGGGATAATATCAGGACTGGAACCCAATTAGTAAGTAGCCCTAGCATAAGATTACATTATATGTAATTCAATAATGCAGTAAAACCAATGACAATAAATGAGAAATCAAGAAGGAATTATATTTTACAGATATTAATATTAGAGCACATTCAGATAAAAACTCTTCTGCCATTATTAATATCCTAATCAACAGAAACATCTTTTGGGTAAATGGCAAAAATTCAAGCAAAGTTTAAAAGAAAGCATTAAGGTCGCAAACTGTCCAGTATTTACTATCAGTCACGTCAAATATGAAATGCTTAATATACCTGCATCATACGCAAGTCAAAACGGCCAACAAAAACAGTCACTGATACCAGCAGGTCAAAAACTGTCTTAAACAAATCAGCAGACGTCCTGTATCATATCAGAAGACTGTTATAATGATTCAAGGTGCCATCAAATAATAAAAGGAGTTGTGTCAGTTTGTCAAGAGATAGATATAGCTAGAACGAGGGAGGTACCCTGAGTACCAAGGAACCATATCCAAAAAGTCAGGCTGCATTTGCTTCTTTTTCAACTTATCAGATTCTTTTTGTGACACAGGATGGGTTAGAGCCCAACTGTTAATGTTAGACAACAAGAAACATATCAGATTAATCAACTGAAACTAAAGACCACAAAATCAGGGGGAGGGACTAATATACGTCATCTATCTACTAAATAACAAGTAATGAGTGGAAAATACTGATGTTTGATCAACATCAATAGACTATTCTTGCACTTGTTTGGCAACAATTGCCTCAGTAAACACAACAAAATAAAAAAATGACAAAACACTATATGAACTCAGCCCACAGGCGTCATCATTTATCTATGATCTGAGCCAGACTTAAGGCACGACATGTTATTAGAACAAAACTTTTGAAGTATTAAGCATAGTTTTGTTAACTCTCACCCTGTTGATCTTTCCACAACATAATTCGCAATGTAGAGACAAAAAAAAGTGGCCCATAATGAATATATAGGTGAAATTTCAGCAGGAGATTCTGCACACGGGCCACCGTTACAAGTCAGCTGAAAATATGCAACAAAATCGTACAGCAGTCAGCAGCATAAGCCAATTTGTCATGTTGATAAGAAACCAATCAGTAGACAACCATACCTCTCCATAAATGACCCATTTTGATAAAAATGGGTAATCATTTGCAGAACTACCTGGAGCAAACCACGATGAGCACACTTGATCTTTAAACTCATTCATGCGAACAAATTTTGAAAGCCAAGAATTGCGCTCTTCCTTTTTCCACAAACCAAACCAACCAGAAGGCATCCTTTCAATTGTCACGGTTGCCACAGTGGCTGTAAAATACACAACATGCTACACTTATAACCTACACGACAATAACAGAAAAAGTAAGAAGCATGAAATTGGATTTTAGTACGGGTATATATTAGGACTTACAGCACATTTTTGAAGAATTGTCAGAATTGCAGGTCTCCTTCCAGCCACTCGAGCAACAAGGCCAATATACCACATGCCAATGAATATAATGTGGAATACAAGAAGAAATAAAATGGAAGATATGTAGATGGATAAAAATAGAGAAAGATTCAACCTCATATCAACTCCCATTGATAGTAAACTAGGAAGATGATACAATGCAGCCACTAATATCCAAGCTATATACCTGAAAGGTGAAACACTCAAATTATTGAAGGCCATTTTCCAAGATTATGATCCTTTTTTCTGAGATAATTAATTAAGACGGAAAGAGAAATCAAGGAAATTTTGAATTAAAAGGAAAAAGATGACCTACCAGCGACTGAAGTTAGAATAACTTGGTTTGATTGAGGTCTATCATGTTTTGCCTATGAATGGCGAAGAAAAGAAATAGAAGAAACCCAGCAAGCAAGCGTACATAGACCACCACTTAATATTGCTGTCTAATTTCTGAATAAGAGTGTGCATATTATCCGATGATATGAAGAATAAGCAACCTATAAAAACAGCAATGGCGTGAATGCTCATGCGGATATGGATATGTATGAGAGAGTGAATATGGTCCTCATTGTCTCCATGTTCAAAGTATCCAATAAACCAACAGCCGGTTTGTCAGATCCCATAATACTCTCTTGATACATTAGTCAGCAATCTAGTTCAAATATTGTGGCCTTCAGTTGCAAGTTACAACTCTGCAAATCAAAGATCAGCAAATAGAACCTGCAAACAAATTCCAATTAATAACCACAAACCAGATGATTGAAACCTCAAAGTTGAATGAATGCTCCACTTTTTGTATGATAACAGCAGTAAGAATCTCATTTTAACATTAACATGTTTGGTTGGTGTTCCTCTCATGATGACTACACGCAATGACATTTTTTGCCTCGATAAGTATTTACTTATCCGATCCAAACCCTTACTAGACATTTATTATAGCTCGAACAATGGAATCAAATCGACCATTGTCGACTCAGAATCGAACTTAACATTTGTAACCTCATTCAAAATTTTCATTTACTTGTTACTAAAAACATCCAACTCATTAGCGTCAAAAGTGTTTGGCATCTCATCCTTATGTCCAGAAATTTTGGGACTTCAATAATCTAGACAATTCTGTGACTTATCGTCAAAATTTTACGCAACATAATCATCTTAATCAATTATGCTCAAGAGAACTGACAAATAAATGATTTCACAATATCGAGCGACGGTTTTCTTTTACAGACAATGACAAAATTAAAATCTTCTCAAGAAATAAAGATGAGCAGAACAAATGCAAAGCCACAAATGATTGCCAACAACAAAACTTAATTAAAGGACAGAGAAATTAATAAACAAATCACTCACATCAAATCCTTGATTCAAATGCGACCCCAAAATCGCATGCAACAACAAGATCAATTCCTAGTCGGAGGATTCTGATGAGAATCACAAAATTTACTCAGTAAAATCGAAGCCCTGGCTCAGGCCAGCAAGCGTTCGAAGATCGCAAATAATTGCTAATAATAATTAATTTATTTCTCAATATTAATTCACGAGTACATCTAATAGTATTTATAGAATTCATAAGATACTATCATCCTAACTTCTTGCAACAATATAGGAAAATATATCTAAGGATATTAATCTAATATACTAAAGATATTGGCTCAATCCGTAATCTAAATTTTTCTTTCGCATCATTCCCGCCCCCTTCGAAAAAATTCATCCTCGAATTTGGAAGAATCTTTGTCTTGAACTGTAGAAGAGAGACGACAGCGCGTTCAACATCTGGAAGAAAACAAAAATCTCTAACCCATGAACTTCAAAAACATCTGCCGCCCCGTATTTTTCCCAAAATCTTAAGACGGTAAACACCACTTGGAGTCTTTAAAAAATGATTAAAATAATTATCATTATTTATATAATAATGATAATTATTAAATTCAAACCCACTTAATTTCTCCAAATCAAATAATAATTTCTCAGAAACGTATGACTCATCTTCATAATTTGTATTTGGGCCATGGAAATTATTTGCAACAGGGCTCAAATAAAGAACCAAAGTAGAAGGCCCAACAGAAGACATTAGGGCAACAGGCCCATTAACATGTTCCTCTTCCACATCCACGCAGTCAGCATCATCGTTGGCGGAAATCAGTCCGGTAAGGTGTGCGCCCGATTGAGGCGGTAAATACTCCGGGGAACCACGATGCTTTGTCCTCTGCTTCTTTTGTGAACTATTCTTCACGAGTTGTTCCATCTGTTGACCCAATTTCTCCATAACCTGCACCAGATCATCGATCTTGTTCTCCATGCTCACGAAACCATTCTCAATCGAGTCCACTCTCGCCTCCAATAGCATGATACGATCCCGATGTGATCTGGCCATAATTGTGATTCTCAGTTGTTCTCCTCTCTCAATGAAAGCACCAATGATGAGAATCACAAAATTTACTCAGTAAAATCGAAGCTCTGGCTCAGGCCAGCAAGCGTTCGAAGATCGCAAATAATTGCTAATAATAATTAATTTATTTCTCAATATTAATTCACGAGTACATCTGATAGTATTTATAGAATTCATAAGATACTATCATCCTAACTTCTTGCAACAATATAGGAAAATATAATAGAAGTCTTAGATACGAATTAAGATATGAAAGTAAATCTAAAGATAAATCTAATATTATAAGGATATTAATCTAATATACTAAAGATATTGGCTCAATCCGTAATCTAAATTTTCCTTTCGCATCAGATTCCAACGCCTTCAACTTCAAAAAACCACTACTCGCACAAAGTTATCTACTCACGGTATGTTTGGTTTGTAAGATAGGAGTATTTATTCGTGTAAAGTGATACTTTTATCTTATGAACCAAACATGCCCTAAAAGTAAAGTGATAATGTAAATTAAGTTGAAAAACAATCATTTTGCATAATTTAAAATGTAAATATAGTGTGTTTATAATTATTTTTGTGGTAGGTTGTTGAAATCATTAATTCTTACTATTATTATTTTTTAGAAAATAAATTATTAGAAATTAAGTTTAGTGAATTATGTTAAAAATTTAAGTAATTTGTATGCATATCAGTGATAATAGAAATGATGGTTTAGAGACAAATTTATCGCTGATAATTTGATGAATTTAGTGCAATTAAACTTGTTTTTGTATTGTCAGTTTAGACTTGTAAATGATGATTTCATTCCACAATCTATTTGTGCAGAATAATCATGTCATAAGAGCTGCAGGGGAATGGTAAACAGAGTTTTTTTTTTTATCGGTAAATGTTAGTTGTTAGTTATTAGTAGTTAGTTACACCAAGTCCCCAAACACTCCAAAAATAAACTCTTGCCCAACCTTATATCTCTCATCTCCAATTCGTTCCCAGGGGGAATCGAACCCGGGTCACTCACTCAAGTGAGGAGCCCGGTGGCCAGGTGAGCGGTAAACAGAGTTTTCATAATTGATCAGGCAACCAAACTAAATTGGACATTGGTTGAAGGTCCAATCGGTTAGATCGGTTAAACTGCCGATTCAACTGTTAAAATTATCTTTATAAAAAAGAATTCACACATTACAATAATAAAAATATGAAATTATAAAACTCATGTTGAAATAACTAAAAATGATAAGAGTAATAGTCACATAAGTGTTGTAATCGAAAGTAAAAGCGATAAGCGTAAATAAAGAACACAGGATTGTTAACCCAGTTCGTCACAAAGTGACTACGTCTGGGGCGATCAAGCCAGGAGATAGTAAACTATGAACTGCCGTAAAAGTGTTTTCAGAGATGGAAGCGTATGAAATACAAGGGTGTAAGATACAATAAATAGAAGTACCCTAACCCTAGCATCTAAGTCTGTGGGCCTAAAGCCCACTGGACTATAATCTAATATTATGTCCATTAATAATATAATATATTATACCAATATAGTATAACACTCCCCCTTGGAAATAATAACAATGACAAGGAAGAATACAGGAGTTACCCAGAGGAGTATTATAAAATGATCTTGAGAATCCAATCATCATGATTGTTTAGTATTTGATACTCCCCCTGAAAATAACAATCTTCCAAGTTGACTCATCCCGATTCCATGTACGTACTTTTCAAAAGTCAAAGTGGGAAGAAATTTAGTGAACAAATCAACTAGATTGTCACTTGAGCGTACTTGTTTTATCATGATCTCACCACTCTTCTGGAGTTCGTGAGGATAAAAGAATTTTGGGGAAATATGATTCGTCAAGTTTCCTTTGACATAGCCATTGCTCATTTGTGCAATACATGCAGCATTATCTTCATAGATAATTGAGGGGCTTAAGTCAACAGAAGGGATACCACACGAATCGTGAATGTGTTTTATCAGGGATTTCAACTAAACACATTCTCGTGCAGTTTCGTACAGAGCTATGATCTCTGAGTGGTTTGACGATGTGGTCACCAAAGTTTGTTTGACAGATCTCCATGAAATGGCTGTACCACCACAGAGGAAAACATAACCCGTTTGCGATTTCGCATTATGGGGATCAGATAAATAACCAGCATCATCATAACCTACAAGTGTTTTGTCTTGGTTTCTATGATAGAAAAGACCAAGATCTTGTGAACCTTGAAGATATCGTAATATATGTTTCACACCATTCCAATGTCTCCTTGTAGGAAAGGCACTGAATCTTGCAAGTAGATTCACTGCAAAGACAATATCGAGCCTAGTGCAGTTTGCAAGATAGAGCAGTGCACCAATTGCACTTAGATAGGGAACTTCAGGTCCCAATAGCTCTTCGGTATCTTCTTTAGGTCTAAATGTGTCCTTTTCCAAATTGAGGGAACTGACAGTCATTGGAGTGCTTAAAGGATGAGATTTATCCATATGGAATCTCTCCAACACTTTCTTTAGGTAAGCTGATTGGTGTATCAGTATTCCTTCAGGAAAATGCTCGATCTGCAGGCCGAGACAGAACTTGGTTTTACCCAAAGTTTTCATTTCAAATTCAGTTTTTAAGATTGAACTTGCTTCTTCAATCTCTTTCCTTGTTCCGATAATGTTTAGATCATCAACATACACCGAGATGATGCAAAAACCATTAAGGGATTTCTTAATGAAGACACAAGGAAAAGCCTCGTTATTTACGTATTCCTTCTTCTGGAGGAATTCGCTTAGTCGATTATACCACATACGACCTGACTGTTTTACGCCATATAACGAGCGTTGCAATTTAATGCTGAACATACTACGATGTTCGTTATTCCTCTTCTGGGGAATATTTAATCCATCAGGGATTTTCATATAGATATCAGAATCTAATGATCCGTATAAGTATGCGGTAAATATGTCCATTAACTGCATTTAACTGTCATGGATATATGGCGGAACTTTATAATATTAACAACAGGAGAATTTGTTTGATCACATCAAACTCAATAATGGGTCACTGCGAAAAACCCCTAAGCTGTTAATCTCGCTTTGTATCTCTCAACTTCATTTTGTTTCGTATTAATACCCATTTATATCCTTCAGGGATAAAATATTTAGGGGGTATGTACGATAGAACAAAAGTACTTTCTAGCGAGTCTAGCTCTTCCATATTTGCTTCTTTCTATTGCATCTAATCAAAGTGCTTCGGGCACCGAATTTAGATACTGACCAGATTTTAGAAAGAGCAACTATGGGTACGAATATGTTGTCGACAACAGTGATATGTTTGTCTCATGTGTTTATTTATTTTAAGATTCATGTAAACCCGATCTTTATCATTTCCCAAAGGTATGTATTGATCTGGGTGTTCCGCAATCCTAGTATTTTGATTGCTATATGCACGTGCTTTTTACTAGGATTTCTCTGTTGGGGAACTATTCGGGATTTACGCTAAATACAAATTTAAGCCTACAATTAATATCATGATTTAATCATAATTAAATCAAATAATTGTATACCCAACAACAGGCTTTGCATGCAAAATATATGAACAAATAATATCACGTAAAACCCTAAACATGCGGAACTAAGGGATTTAGTGATTTATACCTCTTGGAGAAAAGGCAGTTTTTGAGACAAAAGGCGTCCTTTGTTCCCTTGGTGAAAGACACTTTCTGAGATAAAAGGCGTCCTTTGAGATCCTTTAGGAGAATGGAATTGTTAGCAATGAACTTCAGATCAAAGGGCGTCCTTCTTGAGACCCTCAACTTGATAAACTCAAAAGTCTTCTCAAGTATTCCCTTGTCCTTATTCGTACACCCGGTGGGAGGCCACACGAATAATCACAACACAAGGAAAGAAAAATATTTGTTGTCCAAGTACTGGTAATTTTCAAAAATTACCTTATCATAATAATGATAATGAATTCTTGTATCATCTCATATTTATAATGAGAATACAAGATCTTGAATATCTAATATTTCAAATCTTGATTATCATGAATATCAAATATTCTAATCTTGATAATCTTGAATACTAAATATTCAATTCTTGATATTTATTTCATTATTTTCAAAAATTGCAATATATACATTATTTTCGAAAATTGCAATATATATATAATTCCATGAGATCTTGATTTTATTAGATATTCTTGTATCCAAGATACATATCTATTTTTCATAAAATCTCTCATTGTTTTATTTTACATATTTTTTTGAAAATTCATGATTTAGTTGGGCCCAAAATTATTTCTTTTATTTTAATCACCTTATTCATTGTTGGACATTTAATTGGGCTACTTGAGGGGCCTTTAGGAGAATTAAGATTGGACCTCCTAATGGGCCTTGAATTCTAACATTGAGCCCAATTTCATTCAACCCATTAACTTTAATCTCACTCCACTATAGGATTAATGTTGCACTATCCATCTTAACCCATATTACAATCATATGGCTCCCGGTCATTATTTCCCGTGTTTAAGATTCTCTTGTCCGTTAATTAATCAAGCCACTGAACGCTTTAATTAATTTAACATCTTAACCTTGGAGTAAGGACAGCTCTTCTTTATCATCATACCGGAAATAAATTCCACTTGCAAGATTTAGTATGACGAACGTTTAGAGTCCACCATGGGGACTAATCATGCAAGACGATCCAAGCACACGTTCCTCTGTATTAAATCTTAGCAATTGTCATGTTCTCAATGGCGTCACCCAAGATGCAAAGTATTGAGTCTTATTGACTCTCTACCCATAACAAAATAAAATGTCACACACGGATCACACACAGTCCTATTTAAGGGACAGAGGTTTAGAAATAAACGACCACTGAGGTCTAATTCTTCATCCCATAAATCAGTACGGAAGAATTAACTCTCTGTAGGTCCTCTTCAATGCATCATCATGCACTAGTGCAATCCCTTGGTCAAGATAAGCCAATCTGGGATCTGCACATCAACCGTTTACCAATGGGGTGTTCAAATCCCATCTAGGTTGTGAATTTAGTACTTGTTACAAGAAGCTGATAATGTGATCTTGCTGTGAGTTATCCGGGGATCACCACATTTATCTATAGTGTAACTTGTACTATTATATTTGAACGGGTTGCAATAAATAAATAACATTCATATTATTTAAAGCACATGATTCAGTTTAGTTATACAAAGTAAAAGCATACTTTCTAGTATAACCCTAACATTCTCGTCTTCAGGACGAATCTCTTCAGGAGATTTCAAGAGTGACTGAATATATTATTAGCATTAATATACCATGATTTTGTGTAAGGAGGTTCATTACGCTTCTGGCGTATAGGGGCATCAATATTATTTGATTTCATTGGAACCTCAACTATTCACAGTCACTTCATTTAAAATCAGTAATGCATTTGATAATGCATCTGGCAGATTACTTGCTGATTATTGTAAGTTTATTTTCTTTTGAACTTCTGGTTCAAGTTTGATTTGTGCATGGGTCTAAGAACTGAAGATCTTTTACGTCCCAAGTAATTTCACGGTATTTATTTAGTGTGGTATTTTTCTCTCCCCCTAATACCGGAAATAGATCTTCATCGAATGTGCAGTCAGCGAAACGGGCTGTAAACTGATTCCCAGTTAAAGACTCGAGGTATTTAAGTATGGTGGGAGATACATAACCGATGTAAATACCGAGTTTCCTTTGTGGGCCCATAGAGGTTCGCTTAGAAGGTGGTATTGGAACATACACTACACAATCGAATGTACGCAGATGGGAAATGTTAGGTTCATTTCCACGCACGAGTTGAATAGGGGAATATTCATGATATGTAGTTGGTCGGATTTGGATTAGTGAGGATGCATGTAAAAATAGCATGCCCTCAACATGTAACGAGTAAGTTTGATTTTTGTAGTAGCGATCTAGCGATTAATTTGAGACGTTTAATTAATTATTCGGCTAGACCATTTTGAGTATGAACGTGAGGGACCGAATGCTCCACTTTAATTCCCAATGCCAAGCAATAATCATCAAATGCCTTAAAGGTGAATTCACCGGCATTGTCCATGTGCATGGATTTGATTGGATGATTTGGGAATTGTGATATCAACAGGATAATCTGGGCAATAAGCTTTGCAAAAGCAGTATTGCGGGTAGATAGCATGGTAACATCAGTCCACCGAGTGGAGGCATCTATTAGGACCATAAAATACTGAAATGGTCCGGATGCAGGATGTATCCGTCCATAAATATCTCATTGAATTCTTTCAAGAAATTTAGGAGATTCTGTTCTTACTTTACTACTAGAAGGTCGAATTATTAGTTTACCCATTGTGGAAGCATCACATATGTATTCATTAACAGAAGGGATTCTGTTGTGTGGTATGTTATGGCCAGATGAATTACATAGAATCCGATGCATCATGGTTTGTCCGGGATGTCCTAACCGCTCATGCCATACTTTGAAAGAATTTGGATCATTAAATTTTAGATTAAGGGCTATATGGAGATTTGAGGGTCTGATGTATGTGTAATACAAGCCAGACGAGAAAGATGGAAGTTTTTTGATGATGTGTTTACGACAATCTAAATAGTGAGTCATTAACAAATATTCACTATTGTCCTCAGTATTTGTCTCAATATGATAGTCATTCTGTCGAATGTCTTTAAAACTGAGGAGGGTACGCTTTGATTGTGGAAACAATAAAGCATTTTCGATTAATAGTTCGGTACCCATAGGTAGGATTATCGAGGCTCTTCCGGAGCCAACGATTTGTATATCGTCATCGGAAATAGTAGTGACACTTTCTTTCTTTTCAGTTAATGTTTGGAAAAATTGTCTATCTTTCAAAATAGTATGTGTAGTAGCACTATCTACTAAGCACATAACATTAATCTCCATAAGCACACAATTGTACGTTTAGATATGAGGAATGCTAAGGAGAGCCAAGATTACAGACGCTGATTGATCAGCCGCACAAGGGGATCACTTAGGTCCTACTTTATCAAATACGTATTAATTTGTAGACAATAGTCATATGTTCACCCAAGAGGTCATCCTTGTCTATGACAAAGCCTGCTTCAGGCAGGTCGGTGTGGTGTGTTTCACCGTGAGGAGCCTTTCCCTTTTTGTCTTTTAGCATACGTTGATACGCCTCCACCAAATGTTTTGGTGTACGACACGAACTAGACCAATGGTCGTCGCATCCACACTTGTGACAGACTTGTCTGTGCACGTGAGCTCGATGGTTGAGTAGATTTTTGACCTTGAGGTGCATCTTTGTCATTTGCACTTTGTTGTGCATTGTTGCGACCTCGATCTCGTCCCCTACCACGGCCTCGACTTCGGGTAGATCCGTGGCCCCCACTCGCCTCATTTTCCTTTCCACGTTTACGGCCTCTAGAGTTCTTCCGAGTAGCATGTACTTCAGGCACAACTTATGAGCCAACCGATCTAGTATTGTGATTTTTCATCAACAATTGGTTGTGCTTTTCTGCGACTAGAAGTGCAGAAATGAGCTCGGAATAAGTTTGATACTCTTTGGCCCTGTACTGCTGCTGGAGTACAAGATTACTCGCGTGGGAAGTAGAAAGAGTTTTTTTTCAATTAACTGTTCATCAGTTATTGTTTCTTTGCACATCCTTAGCTGAGAAACAATGCGATGTAGGGTAGAGTTATACTCCTTACAGATTTAAAATCTTGAAAACGGAATGTTAGCCAATCGTATTTGGCTTGGGGAAGGATCACATCATGTTGTTGTTGGAAACGATCCTTCAGGGATCTCCATAACACAGATGGATCTTTTTCAGTGAGGTACTCATTTTTTAGATCTTATTGAGAAAGTGTCTCAAAAAGATCAGAGCTTGTGCCTTCTGGGCAGTTGTGGATTTAGATGGTTATCTAGTTGTGTCAGTAAGGTCCTTAGAGGCTAAGTGGATTTCAACGTCGAGAGCCCATGTCAAATAGTTATGGCCATCAAATGCCAATTTATTTAATTCACGTTTAGTGATGTTTGACATGTTTTTGCTACAAAAATTAATAAATGAAAATTTATTAAAATGATTTGTTTGTAGCATTTAATAATTAAGGTTCAATCATAAAAAAAATTGCTAAGACAAAAATTAATTATAGGGGGTATTTTAAAAAAATGGGTGTATGACATGTATGACACATTTATTAATGGGACTTCGGGCCCAAAAATAATTATTGGATAAGGCCTAAATTTTTTTTGATGATTTGGGCTTCATAATATCATTATAAATTTTATTAATGGGACTTCGGGCCCAAAAATAATTATTAGGGTCCATATTAATTAGGACCAACTTAAAAAAATGGCCCAATCAATTAATTAAAAAAAGTGGCCCAAGAGAATTTTTTTTATTATAAGAAGGGCTCGGCCCTTTCAAGATTATAAAAACAGGCCCAAACCGAAAGAGGCCAATTTGAAATTAAATAGACCAAATTGAAAATAGGCCCATTTAAAAAAAAAATGCCCAGGCCCAACCTAAAAGGAGTTTGTCTAGGGTTTTGTTTCTCAGATTCATTTAGAGAGAGTAAAAAGGGCAAGATATGTTTTCGGTTTTATATGCGGAAAATCCGGATTGTTGGAGAAAAATCCGGCGTCGCCGTACGCGTATATGGTCAAATCAGTGGCCGCTCATTCGCCGTCGGATCAGCGGCCATCGCCGTTCATCGTTTGGCGCTGCCGCCGTTTCCGTTCAGGCGCCGTCGCGATGTATTTTCACGCATCGTTCGCGCCGGCGTCGTCCTCATCGAGTGGTGGAGGACGATTGTCGCGCGGAACAGAGGACGCCGCCGCAGCCCCGTCGTTGATGCCGCCGTTCGCGGTAGTCAGGTCAGTCGCCGTTGCAGGCGCGTCGTCGTACGCGGAGCGCAGTCGCTCGATGCGGCTCGCGATCAGTCACCTTCTACGCTCAGGGGCCATCGGGGCCAACACTGAGTCCGGCGTTGCACAGCCGTCGTCGGCGTCGCGGAGGGCAAAGTGCCGTCGCGATTTGCGTTGATCGGCGTGTCGCAGAACAGGGGCCGGCGTGTCGTCGTTAGTCGTCGTGCACCCGGAGGCGCCGTCACGCTCAAGGGCGGAGGCACCGCCGCGTACAGCCGCTTCAGGGGCCGTCACATCGCCGAAGGTAGGGCTTCAATTTGGGTATTTCCAATTGGGGTTTCAGAAAAAGTTGGGTTTCGAAAAACCTGATTTTGAGTTTCTGATATTTGGGGATTGTTCTAGGTTTCAGAATTTCAGGGTTTCGATTGAAATCGATTGTGTATTTGATTTCCAGGTTTTGTTATGAATTCATATAAACACACAATTTCCAGCAAGAATCAAATCATATAAACATGTATGCATGTAAAATCATATTCACTGTATATCCAGCACAATACATGCATAAAAAAAAACTCGAACATATGTAGTGAATATGAGTGTGTGTAAGCAATTGCATACAACTTTGCAATCTAAATCAGTATAATTTATGAATTGTAAATATAATAAATCATACAAACTATAAATTTGGTCATAAACAAAATTAAGCATGTATACAATCGGATAATCACATAACCAGAATCAAAATATATATTAGGCATATATACAGGCATGTAGATATGCAGGATTCCCAATTCTTAAACATGGAATTAATATTTTATCAGATTAATTTAAAACAGAAACTTAATTAATATTTGATCAGATTAATTTAAAACAGAAACTTACGGTTTCAGCAATTAAATAAAATTAATCCAGAATTTGATTTGATCCAGAAACAGCTTGAACAATCCTCTCGTGAATCCTTAATCCTCGTAGAGACTCGTGCTGATAACGTATTGTAATCGAAAGTAAAAGCAATAAGCGTAAATAAAGAATACAGGATTGTTAACCCAGTTCGTCACAAAGTGACTACGTCTGGGGGCGACCAAGCCAGGAGATAGTAAACTATGAACTGCCGTAAAAGTGTTTTCAGAGATGGAAGCGTATGAAATACAAGGGTGTAAGATACAATAAATAGAAGTACCCTAACATCTAAGTCTGTGGGCCTAAAGCCTACTGGACTATAATCTAATATTATGTCCATTAATAATATAATATATTATACCAATATATTATAACAATAAGATCATGAAACCCAATATCTGTTTTTAAAGAAATGAAATCACCTTTTCTTTTAAATTTATTACAACTAATAAATACTAAATATTAAAATGGTTATAGACAATTTAATAAAACCTACTTTTGGCATTTGCGTGGCTCTAACTGAGATTTATCAAAACTAGTCCAAAAACTTACTCTAAATCTAAAAGTAGTCATGTGACTTTTTATTTTATTTGTTAAGAATAAAAGCTAAGTTGAGTTTGAATCCTGAAAAACTAATCCAAAATTCTGATCCTGAAGATTGGATCCTGATGTAAGATCCTGAATCTGAAAAGAATCTGATCCTGAGCCTGAGTGTTCAGTATCCTGAAGACACTTGTTTACTGAAGGCTCAGTTACCTGAGGGCGCAGTCCTGAGATAGTTTATCCTGAGCTGAAAATAACTACTTCCTGAGTCACTCATACTGAAGTGATGTCCTGAATGGACAGTTATGAATAAAATAGAGCATGACTAAGGCTACTTCAACCAGAGTGATAAAGTCAGTTATTTGGCAGCTGGAGGAGTAATCCTATTGAACGTCGGAACAGTTATACTTGACGGTTATAAACATACAATCGGTTTGATTGGGTATGAGCTTAGAGACGGTTAAGGATTAAGACTGTAAATATGTGCATTCAAACCAGAGAACACACAAAACATACAACAAGATTTGTTGTTACTGATTTATCGAGCTTTATGAGTGGATTTAATATGGCTATAGGGGTATCCCCAATTATTGAATAATAAGCAATAATATGTGAATAAGTAAATAAGAACAACAGCACTGCGGGAAGAGCTTGAGAGCTCCTCCCTTGAATATGGTTTTGGTGCTCAAAAGAGAGCCCCTAGCCTATGTGTGTTTTATATCTTGAATAATGTATTTTACAAATGAGGAGGAGACCCTCTATTTATAGAGGGCCAACTATAAAAGTTAAAAAGACCTAACTGCCAATTCTAATTGAGCCTATTACATTTAATAATAAAAGGTATATACTATTACATTAGAGAAATCCAGCCCATTTGGGGGTAAACCCGGGTTCCAGTGGACCCCGGTTTGGAGGCCCAAAATCGTATTATTCTGGTCACAATAATAG
Source organism: Prunella vulgaris (assembly GCA_026898435.1). Classification (NCBI taxonomy): domain Eukaryota; kingdom Viridiplantae; phylum Streptophyta; class Magnoliopsida; order Lamiales; family Lamiaceae; genus Prunella; species Prunella vulgaris. Next base: position 284,294 of record JAPKLY010000506.1, on the reverse strand, counting down.
CCCCCAAGATCGGACTTTGACTTAAGTTGGAGTTCGATCTTAAAGCAATGCTCTCCTCTGTATCTTCATCTTTCACCGGGTTGGGAGTTTCGCTTTCAACCCCAAAGCTGACTAGCATGATGGCTTCGATACGTCAATAGGTCTTTGATAGTTCTATTAAGGCACATCGCCAGAATAGGCGAGGTAATCATGCCTATAAGGGTGCATCGCCTGAGAAGGTGGAATAATCATGCCTATAAAGGCGCATCACCTGAGAAGGCGAAATAAGCATGCCTGTAAAGGCGCATCGTCTGAGAAGACATAATAATCATACCTGTAAAGGCGCATCACCTGAGAAGGCGAAATCATTCCTTCAAGAATTGAGATTTCGAGAAGGCGCATCGCCACTTAAGGCGGGATCATGCCTACGAGGAGGCGCATCACCATTTAAGGTGGAATCGTGCCTTCAAAAATCGAGATTTTGAGAAGCCGCATCGCCACTTAAGGCGGGATCATGCCTACGAGGAGGCGCAACACCATTTAAGGTGGAATCATGCATTTAAGAATCGAGATTTCGAGAAGGCGCATCACCACTTAAGGCAGGATCATGCCTACGTGGAGGCGCATCACCATTTAAGGTGGAATCATGCCTTCAAGAATCAAGATTTCGAGAAGGCGCATCGTCACTTGAGGCGGGATCATGCCTACGAGGAGGCGCATCACCATTTAAGGTGGAATCATGCCTTCAAGAATTGAGATTTCGGGAAGGCGCATCACCATTTAAGGTGGAATCCTGCCTTCAATATCGAGATTTCGAGAAGGCGTATCGCCACTTAAGGTGGGAACATGCCTACAAGGAGGCGCATCACCATTTAAGGTGGAATCATGCCTTCAAGAATCGAAATTTCAAGAAGGCGCATCGCCACTTAAGGCGGGATCCTGCCTTCAAGAATCGAGATTTCAAGAAGGCGCATCGCTACTTAAGGTGGGATCATGCCTACGAGGAGGCGCATCACCATTTAAGGTGGAATCATGCCTTCAAGAATCGAGATTTCGAGAAGGCGCATCACCACTTAAGGTGGGAACATGCTTACGAGGAGGCGCATCACCGTTTAAGGTGGAATCATGCCTTCCAGTATCGAGATTTTGAGAAGACGCATCGCCACTTAAGGCGGGATCATGCCTATGAGGAGGCACATCACCATTTAAGGTGGAATCCTGCCTTTAAGAATCGAGATTTCGAGAAGACGCATCACCACTTAAGACGGGATCATGCCTACGAGGAGGCACATCACCATTAAGGTGGAATCCTGCCTTCAAGAATTGAGATTTCGAGAAGGTGCATCGCCACTTAAGGAGGGAACCTGCCTACGAGGAGGCGCATCACCATTTAAGGTGGAATCATGTCTTCAAGAATCGAGATTTCAAGAAGGCGCATCGCCACTTAAGGCGGAATCATGCCTACGAGGAGGCGCATCACCATTTAAGGTGGAATCATGCCTTCAAGAATTGAGATTTTGAGAAGGCGCATCGTCACTTAAGGCGGGATCATGCCTACGAGGAGGCGCATCACCATTTAAGGTGGAATCATGCCTTTAAGAATCGAAATTTTGAGAAGACGCATCGCCACTTAAGGCGGGATCAAGCTGTGGGCTTGCATGACTATTGCTCGGCTAGAGACGTTATTTCTTGAGCGCGACTCTTTTTGATAAATTGTTTGCTTTTCATGGAAAAGGTTTATACGTTGTCCACATTTTACTCGTTAGACTTTATATGTTAACCTTTTTGCTCTAAAGTTTGTCCATAAGAGATAGATAATTAGCTCGTCAAAGGACTTTATGAGGAATTACCCTTTGTGAGATGATTAGCTCGACAAGGGTGTTTATAATTGTTTCTCGCTAACTTAGTACAAGCTCGTGGGAGGAAGGTTGTCTCGCTACCTTTCAAGAAGGATCGCACGAGAGTTTTTGCTCGCTAACCTTTAAGAATGTTTGTGCGAGAGATACTGCTCGCTAACCTTTAAGAAGGCTTGCGCGATATATATTGCTCACTAACCTTTAAGAAGACTTGCGTGAGTTTGATAGAGAGTTGCTAGCTCATGGAGCTTCGACGCAAGATGTTCGGAACTTGCTTGCTTGAAGAGCTACAGAGCAAGATTTTTAGGACTTGCTTGCTCGAGGAGCTACGATATAAGATTTTTATGACTTGCTTGCTCGAGGAGCTACGACGCAAGATTTATGTGACTTGCTTGCTCGAGGAGCTACGACGCAAGATTTATGTGACTTGCTTGCTCGAAGAGCTACGGCGCAAGATGTTATAAAGAGTATTATTGTGAAAAAATTTCTTTTTTGTTCACAAGAAATTTCTTTGTGCCCCTCGGGGTTCTAAAAAATATGATCTATTAAAAGTGCTTGTTTAATTGATTTGAAAAGTTCATCAACTTAATCATACAAGAGCAAAATAAAATAAAAAAATACACTTATTATGTAATATTTAAAAATTCACTTAATTGCAAAGCAAATCTTATACATTTAAGAGTAAGATAAATTTTTTAGAATTTTTTAAATTTTATTACAAATTAATTTTGAAAATAAATGGGATTTGCCTACAACAAATTTTTAACTTGTGTATTTCGATTGAAGGTGCTATGATACTTCACGTTTTGATTGAAAATTTCCTCCAACTATAAAATGCAAAATTCAATTAAAATGACTAAATTATGCAACATTAAATTAAAACATTAAAATGATATAATTGATATATATATATATATATATATATATATGAACACAATATATAGTGACTTCCTCCACAAGTTCCCGTCAAAATACCTAAAAAATAAAATATTAATATTGTACTCCTCCTATTAATCTGTAATATATGACTCTATCATTTGCATATACTTCGCAACTCAATTTTTACTTTTAGTTTAGTTTCACTTACATAATATTCTATTTTTTTCTTCAATATATCTTAACTACATATCAAATAAAATATATTTGTATGCAACAGGGAACACATTGAATTGTAAACTCTTATTCAATTCAATCGTTGTCTATTTTTAATTTTAATTTCACATTCATATTTCATATATAAAATAAAATATATAATATGAATTTTGTTATTTAAAAATATTTATTTATTAATTTTGATATATAGTTGCATCCTGAGGTTTAAAGAAAACTTTTTTAGTATTTTCAATATTAACATTATTTTTTAAACTTTAGCATTTTATTATTTTAAGTAAAGGATAATTCAATTATATATAATTAATTAAATAATTGTGAGACGCTTACATATATATTATCTCACATAAATTATATATTAAATGGAAGTTAAATTGCAACTCTTAATTAGTTAATTACCGTCCAAATTAAATTAACTAAACAAGCATGGGACAGGATGCAGTGTGTGAAGGGGACATATGGTGTAGCCAAAGCATTAAATGGTGATTGACCCATCTTAATATCTTATATTTATCAATTTTTACATGGCTATCTTCACAGTTCTTAATTTTAAAATTTTAAAATTCTATTATTTATACATTTAAATTTAAATTTAATATTTTAATAAAATTATTAACCCACCAACTGCCCTATTAATTTAAAAATTTTATATTAAATTTAAACTTTTAAAATTTTCTTCAACGTAATTCCTATCCTCAACAATCCCCACGAACACGACAACACCACAATTTTTCTTCTGCAATTCTGCAAATTATTTCTTGATATTTCAACGCTATGATTCGTTTATTATTGAGATAATATGTATTTACAATTATAAATTATATACCTAATATCTTCATATATTTTAATAATGAGTATGTTACTGATGGAGTCCGATCATCTTTTCTGTTAGGATTTGATTGCTTGATATTGAAGATTCTCATTATTTTGTGTAATTAATTTGCATTATTTCATATTTCTTTTTTCATTAGTTTGTGTCAAGAATACTGTGTTATCAATGTAGCTCATGTAATTTTTATTTTCGTTTTATTTTCTGGTGTTATCAATGTCAGCTTTGAATTTAATGGTTTCCAATATTGTGGAATAACTGATTATCATATGTCTTACCAGTTATTTTGACATTTTTCATATATGTTCATATAGGCTTCATTTGGATGGATGGATTTAAACAAAAAATACATGTAAGAAAACATACATTTTAAGTTAGAAATTATAAAGAGATGTGAGAGAAGGGAAAAAGTAAAGAAAATGAAAGATGGAAAGGGATAAAGGTGAGAGATTTCAAATGACATTGGTTTGAAGAGAATTTAGAATTCCTCCATTTTAAATATAAATTTGGAATCAAAGTATTTGTAAATTCATGGAGAGGGTGGTTATTTGTGTGTGAAATCCATGGATTTCAAATCCACCCATCCAAATGGAGCCATATAGTTTTGATGGTCTATTGATTTTGAACTATGATTATGTTTATATATATATATATATATATATATATATATTGTTAGTTAGAGAATTAAAACTCAAGGCGTTCGATGAAATTTCGGTATGGTTTCGTCACAGAATGTTCGAACGATGCAAATTAAACTGCAACTTGGGAATTACGTATGATATCGGATAATTTGTGTGCTTGGCACCTTTATTCCTTGAATGATTACTAAATGCAGTGTTCTTTGATTAAAGATGAAAGTTCAAAAGTTACAGTTTTATTGCTATATATATCTTAATTTATTTTTGTTATGGAACCTTTGCCCAAACTCTCAATCCCTTCACAAAGCTTGAAGATTAGTGATGGGAGAGTTGATTTCGATGCCAGTATATATATGTATCATTCCAATATTAATTTGCATTATGTATTTCTTCTCCAATAGGGCTGACTGAGCTAGGAATTCCTATTAATATATATAGAGATGCTTGAGTGGTACATATGCATCTACATGTAAATTTATCAATATATGTACTGGATATGTACAAAGCGACTGCTTATATATATATGCAACCTAATTCGTATGACTTTCTACAATATATACTCCCAACTAAAAAAAATTAATTTGCAAACTGAAAGTTACTTTATTTGGTTAGTCTGGGTTTGGTGGGTTTATTTGTAAGAAATCATGGAAATGTTATATTCTAAACTTGAAGCACTAGTTTCAATTAATGGAAATATATATAATGTAACTAATGTGTGTTATCTTAATACAAGTTTATCAATTGACACTGTGTAGTGTCCTCTTTAGATATAGATAAAAAAGAGTTTCTGGTGGCTACACATATCATGATAGTATATTCAACTTTAAAATTATCAAATTTTTTAGTATATTCCAATATTCATATGTAGATGAATATGCTTCTGTTACTGCGCCGAAATGAATCTACATGTTGTGGAGAATTTGGGGTTTAAAAAGTAGAAAACCTGGTAAAGTTTGAGTTTTACCCTTCTGCAATGGCTTCTATATGAATTTTAGTAAAACCTACCATATACATGTTTTTACATAATTAATGTACTAAGAGCAACTCCAACGGTTTGCGCTAGAGTAGCGCAGAGTTCGCGCTACTCTAGCGCAGAATTTGTAATTCATCTCCAACAGTTCGCGCTATATTCTGCGCTATATATATTTTTTTTATTTTTTATTATATTCTTTTTTATATTAATTTAAACTTAATAACAAAATATTACAATTTAACTATTCAATTTAAAAATATTACAATTAATTAATTATTCATTCTAAAAATATTATAATTTAATTGTCAAACCTAAAAGTATTACAATTTAAATTTTAAAGTATCACAATTTAAACCTAAAAATATATAAAGTATAATATAAATTTGAATACCTGAAGAACAATTATGAATACTTATAGAACAATAATGA